>OMOW01076740.1:2222-13140 GCA_900312555.1 Lamprogrammus exutus
TTGCAATAAAATATCAAGAAAAATTAGATGAACAAAGCAAATATATAGAGGTCCAAGCACCCTGACACAACCCAGAACCAAAACCCCTGATAAGGAATATCATAGTTGGGAAATGGGAAAAGAGACAGAAATGCAGCAACACATTAAAACAGTACACTTACCAATGCTTGGTTTGAAGCTTGGTCAACCACTGCGACAGACAGAGACGTGGTGGACTCTGTGTCCTCAAATACAAGCTCGATGTTCTCCTGGGCGAAGACAGACAGGCAGAATGACAGATAATTTTACAACCTGTCATAATACTAATCAAAAGGAAATGGCAGTTTTTGCAGTAGATGTCAAAACAAAAGAGGTTATTCTGACATTCTGTTTTGAATATTTGAGAATCCAACTTTAAATTAATGCAGTGCCCTAATAAATACAGCAATGTCTGTTTGGCCGGGGGGGTCAGATAGAAAATTACATCTGTGCAGTTACTAGTTTCACTTTAATCTAGGGTTAATTTAGCTTAATTTAAGGGTGAATCCCTGACATGCTTGAAAAAAATACTCCACTCCACTGAGAAATATTAAATAGTTTGTTAGAATGGAATCTTTACAGTCTAGTAACCAATTGCCAAAACTTACACTAGCTGAACTCAAGCATTACCCACTTAATCCTTTTTTTCTCTACATTGCTCCTCTTATTTGCTCTCTCCTTGTCTAAACAGTGATACAGCAGAGAAGTATTTAAATAGAGTAATGGAGTGAGGTTGTTCTTCAAGGAAACAGACCTTGGTTGTCACTCTGCAAGCCCACTTAATGCTATTCTTTTATGACAAGGATTTCTAAGAAGGAAGGAAGAAGACTTAATTTGTCATTGTATTTTCACACACAACGAAATTTGTTCTCTGCATTTAAACCATCCCTGAGGAGCAGCGGGCAGCTGCAGTCCAGCGTCCGGGGACCGAATACAGATCGACACACAAGTGCCTTGGTCTAGGGCACTGGCAGGAGCAATTAACATGTGCAGTGGGCAGCCTTTTTTCCACTGACAGGAGAAACCTAACATACATGGGTTTTTTTGATGGTGGGAGGAAACCGGAGCAGCCGGAGGAAACCCACGCAAACACAGGCAGAACATGCAAACTCCACACAGAAAGATCGTGCCCCCAGCCGGGAGTCAAACCCACGATCTTCTTGCTGTGAGGCAACAGTGCGAGCCACTTGTGATGAAAGTTCATATTCACGAGGTTCTACGCGAAGGATAAAAAATGTTCATCACTGTAACTTTACAGCATTCCTGCCAATACCACTCAGCCATTTGTGATTATAAGCATTTTTGATTCTGATGTCTAGATCATGCAGGAGTAATAATGTATAGTAATAAGTAAAGTAGTCATAAATCAAAAACCAGCAAAATCTTGATCGTTATGATATACAGATGAAAAGAAAAGCCAAGATAAATGTATTTTAAGAACATTTTATTTGATGAACCAGTTTTATAGATGGGAAAAAATACTTGATCACTACGAGGAGCTGAAGTCTTATCTAGGATGAAGTGAAATTATAGTGTGTGTCGACAAACTTGTTTTCACAGCAGCTTGCAGTGACTGAAATGTGGGAAACTGTTGATATGTGCCCATAACATACGCCAGTGTTAGAATTAACTGTATGTGAAGTAGCCTCCACCATTTATTTTCATTTTCTGTTGTGGATAGGGTATGTGCAAAAAAATTAAAATTGGACAAAAACTATTTACAACTGCAGCAGTCAGCAGCTTTTAATTCTAAAATGCATTCAAGGTGAGAATGCCAGTTTAGTCTATTATTATTTCAACCTGTCTGCCACTGCCATTTCTAAAACTGTGTGCCATTTGGAATTGGTTTGACCCAGTTTTGCAGTTTGTTTGGCAGTTTCTTACATTTCCAAGATACACTGACAATGTCGATTTATACTGCACAGATTTATGTGCTACTCTACATCACTCCCGTCTGCTTTTCTCCCAGGCAGAAGAGGTGGGTGGAAATGTGAGTGGGAAATCCCAGGATACTTGTTCCAACTGTTAATGTTAATACGATCAAGAGTCCTGGTTAACATTTGTGTCCTGCCAGCTGAGAGAAGAATAAGAAGGATATTTCTGGACGTGCAGGGCCCTGCTTTGCAGTAAACAGTTCTGAAAGATGGAAAATAGATGGTGAATGGTTTATTTTAAAGGCGAAAATATGCAGGTAAATTTAGACTTTGGGATGATTGTGCAGCCAGACAAAACTCAGGTCAGGTGTGGAAGGTATAAGAACAGTTTCTTGATCAGGGAGCAACACCACTGCTGCGTCTCCAAAGGCAAACTTTTGATCTCTCTAGGAGAGGTGAAGTCTGGCATCCCTGATGAGGAGGTAGAACACAAGAGCAACTTTGGCTTGTCACAGCTTGTGACAGGTGGGAGGAGTAGCGAATCTGATGTAACACATACGCTATTGGAGTTGATGTATCTGACAGAGAGTAACAGACAAAGAGAACTCAGGAGGAGAAAAGAGAGAGAGACCTTACCTCCTTGTATCGCTCCAGCTCCTGCACAAAGGTGCGCTGGTAGAAGAGGGTCTGCAGACGTTCTTGAGTGTAGTTGTGACACAAATCTTCAAAAGTTGCTCCAAACTCCCGCTTAACCAGCCTGGGGTTTTGAAAGCCTGGGGTGTCCACAATGAGCAGGGAGCACAAGGGGTTCTGGCTAGATTTTAAGGCCCTACAGACACACACACACACACACAAACACAATCACACATACAATCTGTATTGCTATACAACTGACTATATAGCATATAGCATAGCATAGCACTTAACTCTCTTAAATAGAATAGTGGGGACATTAACGGTTCAGGTTGATAAAAGTTAAGTATTATGCAATAAGTCATACAACAATAATGTTAGTTCCAATCTACTACGAGCATTACAGTAGAGTCTGCGGCAGCTGCAGTCTTGTGAGCAGAGTGGAGCACACATACTAACCGGTTGATTAAGGAAATGAGGATTGTGAAGAGTTCAGAGTAAAGCCCAGACGCCATGACCTCTAAACACTCTGTGGCTGTAGCTTTGGATCCTGGTACGTGAAGCAGCAAGACAGAGAAACAACAGAAGCATAGCATTTATAAGAGTAAGTTTGTTTTAAGCTGTAAGAGCTAAACTAAAACTACAGCCAACTCTAATAGGATGTGCTGTAGCATCATATTTAGGTTGCATTAAGGCTAAAGGCCATAAGGTATCTGAAATTGTCTAAGTAAATGGCAAATATGTACGATATACAGTATATATACAATGACCACCTGTTCAGCTTTCCCCATTCATTCCTGCATTACACAGAGAGTGAGACTTTGTTGCCAAGGGGGTGTGTGTGTACATTCTACACGTGCACTGCATACACTGTACATTCGTGTGTACAGAAATATGTAAAGGTGAAACAAAGGTCATGTACGGTATGATGTTTAACTGTATCCCCGTGTCCTTGACTGTGTCGCGGAGGAATTGCACCTGTGAAAATCAATGTAAAGCAATTATGATTTAAGGACAATAAGTGAAGAGTAGATCCAAACTGCTTGTCCTGATACAGTGTACGCACTTATCAGTCAATAACTGTTGTAAAGCTGCAGTATTCATTGCCAAGATAAGCTTCACATTCTTCAGAGCATGCAATTTCCCTCAGGTGATGAGCAGGGGTGTGTGTGTGTTTGTGTGTCTTTGTGCATCTGTGTGTGTGGAAAGAGAGTGGGAATGACAAAGAGAGAGAGAAAAGGAGAGAGAGAGAAAAGCTATGAGGAGCAAAGAGGAGTTATATCCGGTTTGTGGAGTACCTGCATCTCCCGTCCCATTTTCCTCAGACGTCTGGCGGATGGTGCTGGCTCTGGGCAGTGTGCCCTTTGCCTGGTGCTTGAAGATGGAGGAGGAGAGCTCCTCCAGGGTGCAGCCCAGCAGGTAGGCTGCCTTCTGGGCCCACTCATGACGTGCAAATTGTTTCCTGCCAGCTGAGACACGTGCATGAAAACCTCCATTAGCCCCTCTGCCAACATGGCCAGCCTTGTAGCTTTGTGACAATTCAGTCTGTGACAGGGTGGGATTATGTCTCTGGTCAAGCTGACACTGACACAGCTGCAGAGAACATGCACTAAAACCATGTTGGTGGCTTGAATGTATTAAACTACAATGGAAAAATGCACATCACAGTATTGTAATAGTGTTGCATAGGGAATGATTCTAGTAGTTAATATTAAAATATTCATTTGAAGTTATGTAATTGCCCTCTCTGTCTCCTTGAAGATGATTGCAATAGAAACAATAATTTATTTGCATGAAGACCCCTGTTGGGAAATATATTATATTTCTCTGTAATAATAGTAGCTGGGTGATCGAAATGTGCAGATAAGAGAGAAAGCTTCAGATTGAATCCACCATGGAGTGGTATCGTCTTGAGACTTAAGAGAGAGAGACTGGGGGAGTTCACACAGAAAGTGGTGGGCTTTATCTATTTCATCAGCACTGGGGGCAGAAAACATACTCTTCATTATGATGGCTATAAAAAAAATTTTTTTTAAAGATATGTAAATATTTGCTTTGATAGATATTTGCCTACTAAATTCAAATAGCAGTGTTGCTTACTTTATTAAGGTGCTTTATAGCTTCAAAAACACAATTTTACTGGAACATATATTAAGGAATGTATGAATTTTAGAGAAGACTCTGTGACATTAATAGGATTTATATGGAGAAAAGGAAAAACTCATTTAATACTTCAGTACTAGTGGTACTATGATGCCTTTAAGTGGATCTGGAAAGACAGAGAACATTGCTGCCCTCTTGTGATATGCCACAAAGCTGCGCTGGCAGAGCATTAGATATTAAGTATATACAGTGCATATTAGTCAAAACACCAACTAAGTGCTGAAAAAAGATTGTGGTAATGCAATACATAGCCACTTTAACTTGGCTGTTTCGTGCCATTTCTATATTTCATAATAATAGGTTTCAAAACAGAAAAAAAACGGCATTTAGTTAATTACCATAGCAACACCACGCAGGCTTCATGAGATAAACAGCTTCACACAGGAAAACAAATTCCTCTATTTAAGGCGACTGCTCCTATCAGCCCTCTGATGCTTTCTTACCAAAACATACAATGTTTGTCAAGGATTAAAGCTAAAGTCAGACATGTGTTTTGCTGTCCTCGTTGTTTCCTACCTGTCCTCAACGAATGTTCACATCTAAGCAGAAAGTGTATTGTAATGACAAGAAAAGTATCCTCCAATACTGATGAGGTCGCCTCGTTTCATTTTACCTGCCTAAGCCACAGTACACTTTATGTGAACTTTGTGGAAAAACTACTTTAAAAGTAAAAATGCATAATTTAGTTCTCTGGATTACAGCTGTCTTGCATCACACTGAGGATGTTACACACTGTAGGTGGAGGCTTGGCATTCGTCAGTTTGCATTCTTAAAATCATTCTAGCTCCAAATATGCTCTGTTAATAAGACAGCCTCTTTTTTACGAGTACAATACAGCGAACAGATCAGGTGTGACACTTTGCTGATTGCATTATATTATGAATAATATCCACATAAATAAAAGATGCAGCGATAGAGTGGCAAATTGTGAATTCAACAACCTTACCCTTGGTAGCTCCTGCAGCCCCGAGATGGTAGATGGCCCCGAGGACGAGCCAGAAGGCCCTCTGCTCGTCAGCATTGATCCCGAGAACCTTCATAGCTGCTTGCAATTTGGAGAACTGCTGGGACGCCCTCTGCTTGTCCTCAGGCTGGGTTATGACACACATTCCAATTAATTTAGTTTGTTTTGGTACTCAACAACAACTCTAAAAGGAAAAAAACAAAACTTTTTTCTCATGAGGTCTTAAAAGAATGCTTGGGAAGAAGTTGTTGGGAGATGACTGATTGGTCAAATTAGCAGTTAAAGGGTACAATATATATAGGATTACTCCCTTTCCCAAAAATACCTGTACGAGTGAAAGATGGCTGTTTATTTATTTCACTGATTATTGAGCCATTTCAAGAGATTCCCCTTCTAAAAGAGACTCGCTTACTCATAATAATTTACTGGAAAAATGCTTCTTTTTATCTGTGTTCTGATAAAAGTCACTATGAGGTTACTTAATGATTATTTAAGTGATGTAGTTTGATCTATGTTGTGTTCCGCATATGTAAGAGCACTGATCTCTTAGGTATAAATTGTTAGGTGGTTTATTAGATGGCTTGTGAATTCAAAAAGTCATGAAATATACCATAATTTATCAATTAAAAATTATTTCAGGCGAGGAACCACAAGTCTACATATTCTCTTCCAATACAATGTTAGTTTGGTGTCTTTTTTTCCCAGTGTTGATGTTTGGATTATTCTCTCAATAAAGGTGCAAGATCAAAGCAGCCTCTGAAGTGGTAACAGCGATAATTTTGTTCTTTTTTTGGTGAGTTGATAAACAGACCAATCTCACATTAACATGGAAAACATACCTTGGCCTGCGGCGTGATTCCGAATGCATTGTTTTCCGCAAAGTGGTTGAGGTGCAGCTCAGTTCTGATTGTCACAACGACAAGAACAACAACAGATGTCAGCATCTCTCATGCTCACTAATACTCAAGACATAGGGAAGACGCTGGAAGCATTCGCTAAATCCGGTAAAGCTTTATTGCCTCCAATCTCCTCTTTGGTGTGAGCAAAATGTAATTTATTATATTGTATATTTGGTAGTATGAAATTCATGCTGACCTAAGAGCGCTGTCTACTCCAGCCATCAGGTAGTAAAAGACATTAAATGTGGATTCTCCCTCTGGTCTTCGTGCAACTCTCATCTTTTCCAGAAGCATGGTCTAAAAGCAAAGAGCAAAACCGATATATTAGGTCGATATATTTCATTTATTAATGGCATGGTGGTTTTCATAAAATTTAAATACGATTATGATACTTCATCTGAATACAAACCAAGTATGTATGTGTCAGTGATTCAGCAGGAAACATCAATGACTTTGATTCCATTTGTACCTGGATAGAGGCTGAAGTCACCAGGCCTGTCTGGTCAAAGTCCAAGGAAACAATATGGGAAAACCGACTAGCATTCCCATTCATACAGGTTGAAGCATTCCCAAACGCCTCCAAAATGGTGTAGACTGCCTGCCATTTCTCTGCTACAGGAAACAAGAGACAATGAACTAAATGACAAACAAACAGCACGCAGCAACAACACACATTGATTTCTGATTTCTCTGTTTTGTCATTTGGATTCAGTCCAACGTACTGGAGAAGGTTCTGTTGGTGTTGCCAGCAATGGTGACCAGGTACTGAATGATGTGTTGACAATTAGTTGTCTTGCCGCTGCCACTCTTGCCAAGCAAGACAATGGACTGATCCTGGCGAGTGGTCAAAAGATTCCTGTAGGCAGACTGGGCCATACTGTAAATGTGGGGGGCGGTGTCTTCTCTCCTGCAGCCCTTAAACATTTGCATCACCTGGTGGGAAAACAAAGAAAGAGAGGGACAGCAGGAAAGAGGAGAGATTATTATAGTGGCCATGATCCATCTCCTCTATTATTAGTCTATTCCATGAGAGTTGTGTCATTAAATGCACAGGCTGCAGCCTACCTTCTCAGAGTACATCGAGGGGGCGCTAATGGGGTTAATGACCACCATGTTGGTCCCAGCATGGGTGTGCACCAGGTTACCTCCATAGCGCTGGCGCAGGGAGTGCATCACACTCGACTCATTCAAATACTGCAGAGAGGCCAGGTCCTCCACTCGGTCAAACACAGGGGGGTTTGCCTAGAGTTGAAAGTCAGACGCAGCCACGCAATAAGCCAGCAGCATCAGTAATGAATGAGGTTCAGAGTTGATTTGATGATTAAATACCTTCTCGACATCATCGTCATCCACATCCAACAGAGATCCATCACTCTCCAGGCGGATTTTCACCTTCCCCTCTGGCAGACTGCCTGCTTCTGTCTTCAGGAGAGTTGCTACATCACCACAAAAGAGGAAGAGTTAATTGATGACGGCATATCATCTAAACTCAGTACAAGCTTTATAATCATCATAATGTGCAGCAGGTGTATCATTTTAATAATGGCTATGCGCCATTAAAACTGAACAAGTATTAGCCGATGAAGACCTGGTTCGTCTAATTACACACAGCCTGGGGTGAAATGGAGTCTAGTGTGCTGCCCTCTTTTTGCATCAGAATTTTAATAGCACTTTCAACTGTTCAAAAAAACCTCAACTCAACTCTATGTGTCTCTACAATCAAATGTGACGCATAAACACACACCCACACACACACACACACACACACACACACACACAGTGCAGTAAGGTGACAGTTTGCTGTAAAACACTCAAATAATCTTTACTTACCCAAGGAAAATCCATCCTTGTGGACGAGCCATACTTTTTCTGTGTTATACCAGGCTCTCTCCGCTGCTATCTGCTCCTCACTCTTCCCCTGTTAGATCCAGTTAACAAACCAAACAAAAACACAAAGTAAAATCAAATTGAAGAGGACTGTGATGAAGATTGGTTAACGATTGAATGTTTTTGTTGTTGTAAATCAGATACATGCGTAATGATATTCCATAACAAATCCATCCCTTTTAAATGAAAGTATACAACAAAGTGGGAATTGTGGCCTGTGGAGTGTGCATGGAGATACATGCAATTCATGTACATTGAAAATATACATGTATTTCTCAGATGTCACAATAGACATAACAAGCAAGCCAACTTTACTGGGCAATACTGATAAATGCAATCAAGCAAACTTTATTCTACCTTCTAACCTATACTTACTATTATACTACCAAAACGAAATATAGAATTGCATCATTGACTACTGGATCATGCACCCACCCTTTTTTTTTTACTAGATCACCACACACAAATACCCCACATATCACTTCGAAAACAGAACGATTTGTCAAGTGTAACCAAGGCCAGACCTTAGACTGGATAGCGGCGGAGTGTGCTGCCTGAAGGATGGCCACAGGGTCCTCCTCACTCTTGGACTGGAGCGGGGAAAGAGCACAAGTCATTTGGGAGGTCAGTAAGTGATTTGCTTCAAGACCCGTCGGCTTCACTGTTATTCCCAAATGCACAGGGAAACAAAGAATATCACAGAAAATACAAAATAAAACGATGCATTTGCAGTCAAACCAAAACCAAAATGCAATCGTTAAGTAAGTTAGTATGAACACTGACGTAATCATTCTTATACTTTGGCATAACATACTGCATGTTAATGGGAGGAAACATTATGAAGGTTATATGTGGGTAGGGTGAACAAGAGTGGCAAGAGGGAGATGAATGAACAGAATACTCCTCATCAAGGAGTCTCACACTTGGGTCGTCGTGCAGTGCATGTGGGAGTTGTACATTCGAGTGATTATTATATTTTGCTGAATAACTCCTACAGCTGGGTTATGTCATATTAATTGGAGCCGTCGGGGCCGTGCATCAACCCAAAAAGCAATTCCGTGAGCGCTCGGGGCCACATCGAAAAACCAAAGAGATGTGCACAAGCTATGGTCAGACAGACAGTACCTGAGGGGATTTGTGGCCTCTGACACGCTAGCCATGCAAACAGCAAGGAAGAAGGCATTGGCAAATCAAGATCCAATGACCCACAGAAACACAAAAGGAGAGAGATGTAACACAACTTAAGTCAACGGCATATCAAAGGAAAGAGACAGAATAAGCAGTGTCTTTTAAGCATCTAAAAATCCCCATAATCAAACAATAGCAAATAAGTTATTTTAGGGCTACGAAACACTGCCAGAGGTACAAGATTTGTGCTATTGTTATTCTTTTCTGAAACAAAAAATGCATTAACAATCACATAACATACATTACACTCCAAGATACCAATTATAGACCCAAAACTCTAATCAATTTGATTATTTCGATTATTAATTGAGTCGTCGGTATTTGCATTTGTATACACTATGTGTAGTATGTGTCCATCAGAGTCAGAGTTTCTTATTGTAAGAGAGACAAGAAGGAGAAATTAAAACTACAAATTCCCAATTCTAATTAATAATTTCAATAAATCATTGTAATTCAGCCAATTTTGATATGGATATGATATCACCATTTAAGACATAACATAATAAATAAATAAAGAATAAAGTTCCTCACCAGTGTATCATAAACTACACATGAGTACTTGCTCATATTTCCCAAAAGCCAAGATGACTCTCTATGAGTTACACTCGTGGGCTCAACGTTTCAAATTTCATAGCAAGCATCTAGTAATGGGGGACCCTGTAACTGGAAGCCTGTTCACAGCCGAGACAATTTGGGACGGTCCAATGTGGACTTTTGGACACATTTCCCTCTAGCTGGAGAAGCAAGCAGCTAACTGTGATCACAGGCCAATCACAGAGTAACTGTTGGTAAAGCCACAACACGTACAAACCAAACAAGCAATGGAAAACAGAAGTTACATCATCGCTATCAATGGTGAAGATCCTCCTCACGCGCTTGAAGTCTTCCTCAGTGGGAATCAGCTCTGGAACCTACAGACCAGCAATTGCAAACAGGTTGCCAGAAAGTGAATTCTAGGAAAGCTGAAAAAATTTCTAGTCAGCTACATGTGAAAAACACAAATTAACATGTGTACCTCTGCATTAAAAAAGAAAAAACACAACACACACACACACACACACATACACACACACACCTGCTGATTGTGTGCAGAATGAGTCTGGGGCACTGCAACAGAGGAGGGTTTACCATTGGAGGCCTCAGGGGGACAAGATGCCTCTTTAACCTTTGTATGATGCATACAAATATTCACAAACAAACAGAATGAGAGAGACACACACAGGGATGGAATTAACATGGGATGGTATAGTGATGATGATGATGATGATGATGATGATGATTATGACGATGAT
>OMOW01076939.1:2012-14239 GCA_900312555.1 Lamprogrammus exutus
ATGAATAAGTTAAAAATGAACTAAAGAAATCAGGTGATCCAGTTTCAGAACCTGTTGTATCTATCCCATCTAAACGGGGCAAAGGGCTTTACCACTGAACTTAGTTTTAAATACAGAACCTCCAGAATTAACTGCAAAGCTCATCAGTTGGCCCTTGGGATATTATACATCAGAATTTTGTGCAACAACTCACTCACTACTCTTTAAGTACATGAAAAGCCAAATCCAGATAACCGTAGGCAAATCTCGACACACACACACTATTCTGGGTGTATGAAAATATGATATTTAGTGGGTTTAAAACTCATGCCCACCAATGCATTCATGTTGAGGCAGGAGAAGCACGGGTGCAGCGAATAACATAAAAGGCTCTGCACCTCCATGCCGGTGTTTTCACTTATTTTGTTTGATTAGAATCTTCTCAGGCTGAAGTTGTGTGGACTGTTTGTACACACCCACAGAGACCTGAGGAAAGATCTAATCAAATCTAAGTAAAAACACATGTGCGGGCCTTCAATGAAGCCTCTGTTCCATTTAGGTGTGCCAGTGAGCCTGTAGACACAATAGCAGAACTCTGGCACTGGTGCACCTAAATGCAACGCAGCCACTATTGATGTTAAACTGTTGTTTGATAAGCTAGCATGTCTGCAGTGAGGTTTATTTCACTGGCTATTACTCGCTCTTGAAGATTAGTTCTATTCAGTTCCGCATCCTGTTGGCTTTGCCATCATGGTGCATGCTGATGTCTGCCAAAATACTCATTTACAATTTTATTTTATCTATTTAAGTTAAACATAAATGTTCATTTTCAAGACAGTTTGTTTTCCTTCTCAAAATGCCATCTTTAATCATGTTTTTCATATTTATTATTGTCCTAATTAACACACGAGATTGACCACATCTTAGTGTTTGACTTCATTGACCTTTGTGTCATCTAACACAGCGTTTCCCGTCTTCTCTGTCAGGGCTTCACAGATGACCAGCTGATGATGGTGGAGCAGAACACAGTTATGGTTGAGGAGCGAGAAAGGGAGATCCGGCAAATCGTGCAGTCCATCTCAGACCTGAATGAGATTTTTCGGGACTTGGCTGGAATGGTGGTGGAACAGGTATTTGAAGCAGTGCTGATATTTTGACTCATGGAATTTGATAAATACATACACGTTTATGTATACAAAATAAAGGTTATCAAAGGGATTATGAATAGACGACAGCTGATTTAATTTCAAAGCAGATCCAGGTTTGGAAAGTGCTTCAGTGGGGCCACACCTGACATCACTGCTCACACACAGTAGTATCTTTGTCAAATATAAATAATCTGCAGCTAAGAGGATGGAATAGAAAATATGTCTGCTAATAAAATTCCCCTTTCCTCTTTAAGGGCACCGTTCTTGACAGAATTGACTTCAACGTGGAGCAGGCTTGTGTCAAAACAGACGATGGATTGAAACAGTTACAAAAGGTAAAACTCAAAAGGGCTCATTTGTCGATGAAATTGTGTATTACGCCTGCATGGCAACTAATACGTTTTATAACACGTCTGTTGAACACAAGACAAAATAAGTCAACCTACAGGAGCATAATGACGTGTCAGTGTATAACTTGAACATTCAAGTTATACACAGCCGACAAACACATTGAAACTGAAACCTTCTTTTGGTTTTCTTTGCAGGCTGAACAGTATCAGAAGAAGAACAGGAAGATGCTGGTCATTCTGATCCTCTTTGTCATAGTGCTTGTCCTAATTATTATTCTTTTCGGAACTAAATTTTAATTCTGCATTCCTCTGCGTTTGTTTTCTGTGTGGGTGTTTGTTGTGCATCTGTGTGGACATGGAGAGTCTCTGCTCTACTTTAAACAATGCTGACTGCCTTTAGTACCCACCAGGAAACGACCACAGACCTCCACATACCTGTTTGAAGGAGCTGTTCAGGGCATTTTGTGGTTGACTTTAAATGAAAGAAACAATCATGTGTTTGACCCCTTTATGTTTTTTTGACTGGAACACAAACGCCAAGTGACTCTGAAAGTTTGTTGATCCTGACCATGTTGACAGACCAGTGTCTTAAAAAGAAATGTAACTTTATGTACACTTTAAGCAGAGCTTTCTCTGCTTGAACGTGAAGCACGAAATGTGACAAAATTTTGTGTGAAATGCATTGTCAGTCCAATATTGTTGCAGATTTTGTTGTTGAGAGGAAGATGAAGATGGGAGGAATGAATGTTTGCATACCAGAAACATACATTTAATTTATTTTAGTCCAACTTTATTTTCAGCCCAACTACAAAAACATTTTGCATCAGTGTTACCCCTTGTAAAAGAAAATGTTTTACATTAGGATAGAAACTTGTTATAATTAGATTCAGTATCAAAATATTCCTTGGATTTAAGGACCACTTGTTCATATTGTGACTCCAACATCATGCATGTATCACTCTGCACTTTTCATAAAGTGCTTTTTTTGATGGTCCTTGCATTAAGTGCTACCTTTTTAAACTCTTGCAGTTTGCACATATTGAGGCCTGGGGGGTTATGTTATGGATGTAATACTACTGTCATCTGTACGATGAAACGAATTATTTATTTTTTAATGATGAGCTTCACAACTTGTTCTCTCTCAGCCAGAGGGACTATGTCGAGTAAAATGTGTCCGTCGTCTAAACCCAACAGTTACTTTGTCCACTGAGGAGACTGTAGTGCTGTCCAAAAGTATGAGCTGGACACATATGGACACATGACATTTGTGTTGAAACTTCTCTACATGTTCTAGTGTTCTTTAAAGACTGATAAGCTGTAATGATGAAGAGCTTTATTTGACATATCTTGTATACTTGTTAAATCATTATTGTCATTGATGTGAATTTCTGTGTGAAAACGGTTATGTCTTAGTGGTACTCTACTGAGGTTTTGTTTGTATGTCAAACAGAACTGTTGGGGAGAGAGCTGACTTTTTTTAAATAAACCTGGAACATGAATAATGGTTTTCTGTCTTTTTAAGTGCAGCAGTGACTATAATGCTCTCCACCTATACATGTATATAGGGTGGATTTAACATTAGGCATCCTCTGCACCTGTAATAAGGCACTTATTTCTGATTTCAATATACTGGACCCAAATATCTATGTCTATCTCTCTCACACACTGTTGGTGAAGAGAAGAGATTGTCTGACGATGCTTACATAAAAGATATTGCTGATTTGAAAATGTATGGGCCTTTATTGCACTAAATGTCACTGAATTATGTCACTGGATGCTGGAATAATCAGGTAGAACAAACATTGTAATAGAATATTTTCACGACTTTTTCCGAGAGACTTTAAAAATACAAGATATGCCAATCTAGTGCTGCAGCTAATGATAATTTCCTTTTTCAATTAATGAAAAAATTGACAGACAAATGCCATCACAAATTCGTAGAGCTTGTGACATCTTTATATTATTTTTTTCTCTGAAAAATTAAAACACAAATTCAGAATATGTAACAGAAAAAAAGCAAGAACTTGTACTTCAGAAGCCAGAGAAGTCTCTCCTGAAATCAGTAAATTAATAAAACTAACAAATTATTAAATTGTTGACTATTCAATTGACTATTTCAGTACTAATCCAATTAGAGCATCATATTTTCAGTGGTAATATGCAAATGACAATATACAATGTCTTTAGCCAAAGTGTTTATGTTGTGCAGATTATTTCAAATTAAAAGCATGGATGCCTCAATGATTAACTTCGAGTTTGAAGTTATGATTAGATGACATGAGCGTTCCTCACACAAATGGCGGACACCTTCAGTTAGTTAACGCTGCGAAAGTTCCGCCCCTTGGCCCAATGTGAGCCAACAGCTGCTGTATGCATGCGTTAGCTTTAGCGTACCGTGTAGACGTTGCGTTTAGTGGTTACTTAACCGTATATTTATCTCACTACCATGTCTTGTGGTCTAGATGAAGAAGGCCCGTTTCCCGCCAATGATGATTTATTTGCCGACACATTTGCTCTGCACAACGTGTACACATTCATGGGTGAGGAGCTGAGGATCAGTCAGCTGTTCGGGGCAAAGCTCGGCGTGGCAGCGCCGGTGTGGGACGCTGTAAGACTCGACCGTGGCTCGTCAGTTTTTATAATGGGATTATGCAAATATAACATGGGCTCTTAAATGCAAATGTACTTCTCGGTTTGCGTGCGCAGGCTCTGCATCTTTGCGGTTACATGGAGGAGCAGTCAGTGCGCCTGAGGGGAAAGCGCGTCATAGAGCTGGGAGCAGGGACTGGTCTTGTTGGTATTCTGGCTGCACGCATGGGTATGATTTTAATCATTTAAAGTTTGTTTCCATGTTTTTGATTATAAGTGACACCATGAGCAGCTGAACTGCCCATAGCTGCGTGGTCTATGGACAGAAATCTCTTTTGGTCTGGATATTCAAGTATTTTCAATTAAACATTCTTGTACTGATCCCCACTCCTCCACTAGAGGCGCTGCAAACCACCTGTCTCCATTTCTATTTTGTATTGATAACTTAAATAACAGAGAACCAGAGAACAAAAATGTTGCAAAATTGATTGTGGTATTTGATCAACAGCCTGAGCAAAACTGTCAAAAACAGGTAAAGATGCATTATATAGTTAAAGGTATACGATCTCAGAGCCATAAAGCAGTAGTTCTCAAACTGTGGTATGAGTACAATTGGTGGTACTTTAAGTGCTCCCTGGAGGACTGGAAATTTTTTGCAGAGAATCAAAACAACTAAAGACTACTGTGGCAAATTACTTATAAAGGAATTATTTTCATTAAGATAGGTTTTAGATTAGATTTAGATTTAATAATGATTTGCATTAAATTAATAATTCAACTTTTTTTTTAAAATTGCCCTTGTTTGCAAGGTGGTAGTTAAATGTTTTGTTTTGCTGAGAGGTGGTAGTTCACTACCATAAGTCTGTTGAGCTAATTAGATATGTAAAGCAATATCAACCAGCCATCATGTAAGCATCTAGATTTTCTAAATATAAAACTAAGCTAATCCACATTGTGTGTTTGTGTCCATCTGTATTTACATTAACTGTACAGTGATAAGTTTTCCTCTTACCTTAAAATTTTTGGATCTTCTCATTTCAGGAGCATTTGTTACCTTGACAGACCTTCCATTGGCTGTCCCACAACTAGAATCCAACGTCTCTGCTAATATGCCCTCTTGTGGTTGGCCTGCCGCTCCTCCCATTGTGCTCCCTCTGTCCTGGGGTGTGGATCATCTCCACTTCCCCTCTGACTGGGATCTGGTACTTTGTACAGATATCGTGTACCTCCCAGAGACGTACCCGCTGCTTCTGGAGACATTAACTCATTTGTGTAAGAACGGCGCTGTGGTGTACCTCTCATCCAAAATGAGACGGGAGCATGGGACTCCAGGTTTCTATGATGAGTGTCTGTCAAGCAGATTTAATGTGGAGCTTCTGAACCGTGATGACCAGCAGAATATTAACATCTACAGGGCCTCTCTGAGGACAGATCACTGACAGCAGACAGCCTGCTACACTGGCCTGTGACCTGGATTAGTTTATGTTATCAGAGGTCACATATTCTGGCTCTTGATCCTTCCTACCAGAAGCAACAACTCTCAATTGTCATTTGGACAGTCTAGTGTTGATTCTCAGCATCTAAAAGTACTGAGTTTTAGATTATTCTCAGAATTATATGACATTTTGTCTATACATTTTCATTGTATTTGCCGATTTTATTGTCAGAGATAATGTCAGGTTTCCCTGAAATCTTACTGAATATCTACTTTAAGTGTAGCTGTGACTTAATATTGGACTATTTAAAGAAATTAACTCATTGATATATTTATATGCATAGAATGTAGAGAATTGTGTGACACTTTGTCTGATACTTCTGAGAGAATGTTTTTGCAGTACATTTGAATACGAATATATTTTCTAATAGCTTGATGTTTTTCTTCAAAATGTGTTGAAAGCATTAAATTATCCACAACAACTGAACAAAAATTACATTTATTAATATATAATTAGAATTAATAATTACTGTTATATGTACTACTATTACTGAGTATATGTATGTTATCGATGATGAAGATATTAAGGACTAATGTGGGCAAGCATAATTTGGAGGAGATGGTGGTAGTGTAGCAGCTTACTTTAAGTGTTTTGGGGGATTAGTTACCAATTAGTGGGTGGGGTCCTGAGATTAGTAGGCGGGCCACCAGATTATTTCTGTGGAAGGGGAAACCTTGCATAGTATGTAGACCATGCTGTTTAATGAAAAGCCTGACTGTTCTATTACTGTTCTCAGTATATTTACCTTCACCAGGTGGAGTTTATGTTTTCACGGGCATCTGTTGATTGGTTGTAAGTAGGATTACTCAAAATTTCTAAAATGATGATGGAAGGGGGCGGGGCATGGCCAAGGGAAGAACCCATTCCATTTTGGGAATTTTTAAATTGGTTTGTTAATATTGTGATAGTCTCACAGAGATGATAAAGGAACAATAAGTGATACAGTACACAATGAATAACACGTCTATTAGACAGTCTACAATTAGAGTATGTATTAATGTCGAGTTCCACCTTTAATATGATTTTGCTTGTATGTTATTGTAGTGTAAGCATGCTGTGTGTTTGTGTGCTTTTTCTAATATAGTCCATTACCAATTTCATCCAAAACAAAGACTATCCCATCACTGATGATTCTGTCAACATCAACAGATTGCCCTCCCTGTCTGTACGCACTTTATCCCCTCTGTCCTGCTCTCTGCTGATGTACAGACTTTCTGTTCAGAAAAGGAAAGCCTGTTTGTTCCGCTGGAGAGTTTCAAAGAAAGGGAGACAACCCATCCACTGCCCGTCTCTACAGTTCACCCGACAAAACGACAGATCCCTATCTACGTGCAGAGTTTGCTCTTCATCACATAAATAACATGGAAAGTGTGTATCATTTGTTTTGTTGATATTAATCATGTTGGCAAGGTTACAAAAAAGGTTGCGATGAGGTTTTGATACTGGCTGGATGTGGAGCAGAGACTTTGGCACAGAAAAGAAATCGTGTAGTTATGAAACACCAATTTGAATTTGCAGCTAAAAAGGCTGTCTGTTTATTTTTCTTAATAATAAATAATGAAGTACGCAGCTACAGCAGGTGAGCGGGTGATATGGGTATTAATGTATTTTAATCATCAGCCTGACAGCAAATTTACTATTAAATTCCAATATAATGCAGTCAAAAGGCTTTTCAAGCTGGAAATTGGTGTCTACAATAAAACTACAGAGGAAAACACTTAAGAGTACTTTTCTCTCTGTGTGTTCCAGTTATATGAATGGTGTAGTCAATTCATTTCCATTTTGTAGGAGGAGGGAAGGCTGTAGCGAAAAAATAGCATCTCTAAACGACAGATTAAAAATTCCTCTGGTATTTTAACTGAGCAGGTTTGCTGGATATGAGGAGGACGGCCTTTTGGTGACAGGGGAGTGAGTGTGTGTAGTGTTAATGGAGTGGGAGGGGGGCTGAAAATCACTGTCCTTTTAAAACACGTCCTGTTTGGACTTCATCAGACCTCATGAGACCTTATGATCTGAAAGGGCGACAATCTGAAAATAGCAACTAAAAGGTATGTGTGTATATATTTCTAAGTGTTTGTGAGAATATTTAACAAAAAACACAAATTGAATGTTAAATTGCTGGTAAAAATGTGTGTACGCTACAGCTATCACAATAAATCCTTGAATGACACAAATTTCATGAATCTTTGCAATGTGTCATAAGATGCAAGAATAGTTACATATGTGTTCCTTTCTTCCTTTATGTTTCTGTGTATCAGACCAAATGATGGCGTTCTGGGCTGAGAATCAGAGACAATCACCTCAATATGTGAAATATGGCACTGTTCCTGGGAGAAACTGCACATATAAGTGAGTTCATTGCTATGAGGATGTCAGGATGTCCTGATATATGATGGCAGAATTTGTTGCTACTTTTCTATACTTGTATGAGCAGAAACACTGGATTTGTTCTCTGTAGTGTTGTTGATATCAAGTGATGAATAAGTCAGCTCAGCAAAGTGTCTGATGCCTGTGTGCTGCATCTCTGCAGGACTTAACCTGACTCCAACTAGAACCCAGACTGCATATTCTGATGTTACTTACACCAAGTCACCAGAAACTATAGTCGTGCATGGTGGAGATGAGATCTAAACCAAAATAAAGTGTGCTTATGTTCACAAATCACTGAACGACTAATTTGTTTAAATGATAATCCTTTTGCATTTTCTCATGTTCGGACTGACGTCTAACAGTAGTAGGGGTTAATAACAGCAGGTTGGCAAAACAATTCCCATAATTCCATACAAAATGCAACTGTCGCAGCCAGACACGCAGTAGCGAGATTTGATCAACAAATCAACACGAACATACTTTTCTGTAGCTACCGAGTTATGAACTAACCGAGTCTAAATATAAACAAATAAATATAATCTAAATGTAAACTTACCAGTTCAAAAGGTAATTCGCCACATCCACGTCAGTTTCAGAATTTTCTTCTTCTAGCTATCTCCATCGGGTGAAGGAGTAGCTTATGTTTATTCTTGGTGCCGTTCGTCGACGTACCTTGATGCCTTCTTTTTTTTAAACTGTGTAGACAAGACTTGTGCATCCACACTGTTCTCACTTTTCCTTGCGGCATTGTCTTTTTATGTTTGTTTACCCCAAAATGTCTCTTCTTCTTCAACAACATCGTTTGTGGTCTGCAGACTAGCAAAAAATGTACATGCTGCCACCTTGGCTGGAGTAATAACACTTCCTCATACGTCTCTAAAAGTCGACAACCTGTGTCATTTTCATGGATTTGTCAGGTCACGATTCATGAAAAATTCAATACGGAGATTGCTGTGAAAACAAAAAATGAGTCGAACAGCTTGGGAAATTAGTGTTAAATTGTGATATTTTAAAACAAGAAAAAGTCGAGGATTATCACTTTAAATTAGTAAGGAATGGTTGTGTTGAATCTATATAGCATTCTTTGAATTAATTAACATTTTCCACAATTTTACTTGCAGCTTTCATGACAAACACCAGCCAACACATTACCCACTCTACTTTGGTGAGCACCAAGATCAAGGCAGGGAGTCCAGACCCTGGACTGTACCAGGATCGAGAAAAGGAGGGGCTCTGCAAGAGTACACCAACTGGACAGACTCAGATCTGACCACTCCAACCTCTCACTTCCCTTTTGTTCTGGATCGTCACCCTCTGCATCCGCATGACTTGGGAGACTATCAGCATCAAGAATCCAGAGAGAGAGAGTGGGCAGCAGTAGAAGCTCAGCGAACATTGAGGGAATGTGAGAGAGGAATGCAGAGGGAGGGATGGCAGAGGAGGTGTGAGCCTTGTAGTCCTATCAGATACCAACGGGACATTTCCAAGAGGAGTCTGAGTGACAGTAGCTATCGAGAATTGGAGGCCTGGGCGGCCCGTTACAGCCATTCACTTCCAAGGAGGAGGCGTATAGAGGCAGAGCTGAGGGGGGCCTCCCATGGGCTGTCAGAGAGTAATTTGGCTCTGGAGAGGGACGGCAGGAGTGGGACAGACCCTCGTGTGGCGGCACTGCATCAAGCCAGAGTGTCTGCACACAACAGAGAAGTAGGACAGTGGGGACAGGACAGAGTATGGCGACAACAAACTACGAGTCATTATCCAGCGCAGGCTCCTGTCCCTGATACCAGCCACATGCTGGGTACCAAGGAAAGGTCAAACTACCATAGGAGAATGTTCAGCCATCCTCCCTGCTACATGGCACCTCCTCCCTATGACAGCCCACATAAAACTTCACCTGTAATGCACCATCACAGTGACAGATACACTGACAGCTGGGAGCAGGAAGGTAAGATACAAACATCCTATTCACACTCCACAGCCAGAGGGCAGGACGTCTATGTAGATCTGCAGAAAGAGGACTTAACCAAAGAAGAGGCGGCTCCAAAATTCTGCTCCAGGCTTGAGGGAAGCGAGAACCAAAGACTGGCAAACAGTCTGATCCACAACCAGGACGGGCAGATGCAACCTGAGTGTCCATCGTCTGTGCAACAGCCACAGACACTACAAACAGTTCAGAATACAAAGAAAAGCCTGGACACTCCCTCTAAAGTCATCGAAGGAAGGAAATTCAGATTAGGTAAAAATACAGGGGGGCTGATCGTTTTCTGCCTGGTGTCTCGAATAGTTGACACAACAGAATTCTTGTCCTCGCCAGTTTGCAGCTCCCAAACGAATACTGCAAGCACAGAAATAGGACACCAAGTTTCTACCACTGTAATGGACAGAAGTTCCTTTGACCAAACGCACAAGCTTGCAGATGAAGTCGATTTCAATGAGTCAACATTCACAAAGCAGTCTGATCCACCTGTCCAAGCCTCTAATCTGGGAAATCTAGAAGCCAAACAGAATGGGGCACCAACTTGGGAACAGGCAGCTACTTGCAAAAAGCAGATGCTTGAATATAATCTATCAAACAAGGCAGAGACAGTTGGCGTTTCCCAGGATAAATATAATACAAATGATGAACATTCTGTGTTTGAGAGACAAATTGGTCAGTCATCACCTTCTGTGTCCACCAAATATCCTTTGTGGAGGGAGCCAAGTTTCACAAACAGGGGTGAAACTGAGAGTTCCTCCCCTTGCTGCCTGCAAGCCAACGAAGGAAGGAAGGAAGGAGAGTCAGATGGTTTGCACAACAGAGATGACAAACTTAAAGTTAGCAGTCATCCGATTGATACTGAAGTAAGGAGACCGGACGTCACGGAAGACACAGAATCTGAGGACAGCAGTGGACTGCTGGATATTGACACAACCTGTGTTGTGGTCAAAATGGAGCTGATAGCATCACCAAAGAAAGAACAAATTCAGTATTTTGGCTCTTCACCAGACACGGCGCACAGTCCTCTTGATGTTCAATCAAACATCCCTTCTGAATCAGTCGAGATAAATAATAGTCAGCTGAATCACAGTGTTACGACTGACCAAAACACAGAAACGAGAACCCAGACAGAACACCTGCAAGTGAATGGAAGTGAAATCTCTCTCCCCTGCATGGCGTCAGCTTTAGTTTGGCAACGGGAAACCTTGGAGGAACGTGCTGAGAGAATCCTGGGAATCTCTCTATGTGACAGTGACACTGAGCAGAAACCTGACGACACTGAATCGTTCCCAGAGCAGCGCGAGGAGGGAGAACCATCGCCAGTGAAAGATAATGACGCGAGTGTACTCGAGCAGTTCTCTGAGGCCATCAAAGAGGATGATAAATCGGAGTGTTGTTCAGAATCAAGCCAAACTGATGAAGCTGTGAGTCTGAAAGAAAGCGATGAAGCAGAACAGGTGACAAATGAAGGCACTGAGGATGTTTTGCGTCTCCAGGAGCAGATTTCACAGGAAACTGAAATGACTGAGGAGCCACTGCTCGGGTCTAACAGTGAAGACATCACAAGTGAACTGAGTCAGACAGAAGAAAAACAACCTGGTGATGATGATGATGCAGATGCCTCCGCTCAGCCTTCCTCTGAGTGTCCCAGTCCATGCACTGACCTTTGCAATCCTTCTCCGCTCTCTCCCTCAGACTCCGATCTTACGTCTCTGTCTTACATTTCAGGGTCAAACACAGATGCCAGCCCTGATCCTGAGTTGACTGCAAACCTATCTCCTTATCCTGAAAACCTTTCAGAAGCTTTGCCCCTTCCTCATCTGGAATCTCACACTACAACTCAACAATCTCCCTCTCCCCTTACCCCTGAATCATCTCAGTGTTCTACTCCTCATAGAAGCCATTCCCAAAGCTCCCCTCCTCTTGATTTAGCATGTCAAACTGCACATCCAACTCCCAGTGTTGATCTGTGTAGTGGGGACCAGGATGAGGAAGGTGTATCGTCACTGGTAAACACTGAGATCTGCCACATTGTTGAACATCTTGTCAAAGCTGTGTTAGAGGAGAAAGCACCACTGCCAGAGTTTCACGATAAAGCTGAGGATGATGCTTGTGTAGAAGAGAGTAACGACAATGAGGAGCAGTTACCAAAAGCATCTGAGGAAGAGTTTAGCTGCATTTTGGATCAGATGTCTGAGATATCCAAAGATGATGCAACTGACTGTCAAACAAAGGTCAACATATTGTGCAGTAGTGAACCCTCAGCTGAGATTTCTGATTCTTCTCCACTTTCACCCTTGGACTCACCAGATTCTCA
>OMOW01076966.1:3284-14790 GCA_900312555.1 Lamprogrammus exutus
AACGTGTGCTCTGCCGAACTAATAGTAATAGAAGTATAACACAAATACCTCTAAGGTGAAGTTAAGTGCAGTATGAGTAATGATATTTATAGTGAAGCTTGTGTGGATCTGGTGGATAGGACAACCCACTCTAACAGATCATGTGGATTACTCACCGGACGCCATCATAGGAAATCCAGTCATGCCCGTGTCAGCATTCATTCTGCTGTTAAGACCAGGCAAGCATAAACAAAAATAATTTATTCAGACCAAGAGAGAGTGTATAATGAGTCGTTGTTCTCTATTTGCACGAGGTTAACCCCACTTCATCACATACATAGATGGATGTTCAATTTGTAGCTGGAGTTTGGCAACTGAAAGTTTAAAAAGAATACAGTAAGTTGTGTCACTATCACAACAGCCACAGCAGAAGGGAGGTCGATGAGTGAGGTACTTATATCCTATACTATGCAGTTTTGCGATCAAAACTACATATTCTGCATATTATTTCAAGTTATATTTTTATTCCTTTGTTTCAAATGTGTTGATTAAACCCCCCCCCCCAAAGATCGTCAAATTTCCTTAAATTTGTTGCTTTTGGTAGAAATACGGCATTACCCAAATTGGCCACTCAGTGACGCTGTAGGACTGACGAAGTTACAAGCAGACGCAGTAGCGTTTATCATAGCGTATATTATGTAGTCATTTGCAGTTTTGGTTGCTCATATAAAAAATTATGTTGATAGTGATATTAAATGGACTATGTTGAAGTATCCTCTCCCGAAAAAAAAAGATGTATCACATTTATGCTGACTACCACAATTAATCTATGCATGTTGAGTCCATGTGCACTTTTTAGTGTCCATTCTTTAAGGAAACACCTACTTGGAACAGCGAGAATGAATGACGTGACCGTAGCGCGTTTTGATCATTGAAACATTATTTTTGTCATCGATATCGTCACAGGAACTTCATTTCCCATGAGTGTCATTGTTTCTTCGTACAGCACGAGCCAGTATGAACCATGGGAACAGCGCAGCCAAAGCAAAAGCGGTTTGGAGCTCACATCTATGTTCCTCTGTCTGTGTGAGTCCGTGTAGGCGGGACGTTGAATGTAACGTCAGCTGTCAACAATGACAGTGTGCTAAAAGAATCATTTCTGCGAGTCCTTAACCTCTTCAAACGTGTCCACTGCAGATAATTCAACATTGGCTGGCTAACGTTGCTAATTTGGCTAATTAATGTGGGAATGTCGACAGATTAACTACCCTAACCAAAGGATGCTGGAGCCCATAAACATAACAGGTAATGTTACGTCTTATGTTTTTATTGTTTTATTATGACCTGTAGTTGCCTGCTTGTCTAATTATTTTATAAATTAAAAAAAACAAGTTACTTATTCACGGGTTACGATAATAACTATAAGACACATTATATAACAATTGCAGTAATGTTCGCAAAATAAAATGTGGGAAAGTTGAATTACAAACATCAGCTATTGTCATAATGTATTGCAATTTATAAAAGAACCATTAGGAAATATGATCCAAATAAACATATTGTAGAGAAATAAACGTTACTCATTATTGTGTTTTTATTTTACTGTGTACTCATCAAGTGTATTACTCACTCATTGTATCTTATGTATTTATGTAGTAAAGATTGATGGCAGTCTGAAAAGGTGATTTTTGGTGTGTTTACTTTTTCTAAATTTAAGTATGATCCGTTGACCAGAGATTTTTTTTTTTTGAGAATGGCGATTTACAGAATAGTAAATAATACACCTTTTTCTGTTTTGGATTAAGATAATACAGAACGAAGAAGCAACAAATCAACCCCCCTTTAATACAACCTTGGTTGTAATAATTACCCCAATGGAAATGTGTAGCATTGTAAATACACTTAAATTCCCATAATTTATACACACTCGTGCCAGCATTCATATGCTGCATATTAAGTGACAATAAATTTAACAGAAAATTTACAATGTTAGTGAGCCATATGTAAAAATACAAATGAAAAATTAAATGTAAACAAGTACAACCTGGATATGATCACTCCCTTAGACCCTCAAAGTAAGATAAGAGAGGGTGCCATTCTAAATAGAACTTCTGACTGAACCCCTCAATGTAAATTTAATTTAATTTTTCACTTTTACAAAAAGCGTAACATCCTCTAACCAGGCAGAAGCAGAGGGAGGAATAGGAGATCTGCTAGCCAACAAAGACCACAGATTCTTTACGATGTGGAGATAAATTACACATTGCCACTACACAGTTTACTAATTCACGTCTGTCATATTTTATTCCACATACTATAAATGGCATTAAAAGGCCTCAAATGGACTTAATAAAATGTATAGACACCCTTTATTCACAGGGATAATAATACAATTTAATACCATAACATTTACTTTGAAGCACATAGCATCTGTTGAAAGTGAATGGTGAAATCTCTTGAGGATGTATTAGGTAATAGTATTTGATATGTTGGCTGAACACGTACCCAGTTAGCTAATGAAACAAAAGTTTGTTCATTGTCCAGTCATTGCTGAGTGTATGAGGTCATCACTTTGTGTTGTGTGCTGCTGCACGGTTTCTGCCTGAGTGCTCCTGTCTAAACAGAGAGCTTGCTACTCAGTGTTATGAGGCTCCAGGTCAGCTCACTGGGAGCCTGCAGTCTGATTCCTGGACTGTATTGCCAGTCTTAACATGATGAGAATTATTTCCTCTTTTACAGTTGAGGAAAAGTGATGATGCAGTACCAGCAGTCCAGGAAGCCTGTCAGATTAGATTCATCTGAATGAGATTGCATCATTATGACTGAATAGAAATGGAAGAATGTACTAATATTAAAGGTGTACAACTCTGTTCATTACCCAGCTCACCAGTTGCTGTTACAATATATTCCTTGTTTGGCTTGGCAACAGGATAGATCTAATTTTATCCTGCCTTGATAAGAAGATTAGACTACCCAGCTACCTATAAGATGGGGGAGGAGATTTTAAAATAAACAGTACACAGTTGTTATTCCTCCTGATTGCCCTCTCACAATCATTTCTTGTAGAAAGACTCCACCATCCAGAGGTAGAAATGTCCAAAAAGTACATCTTCAATTCTGCTGATAAGCCAGTGAGTTCAAGCCATGTCTACCTGGAGAAGATTTCCTCCACTGTCCTTAAAGACCTCCTCACCACCAACAGTTACAATGTCCTGCTGCAGGCTGAGAAGAAGGGGAAGAGGAGCCTAAATCACCCTGTACTCAAGAGGCCAAAGACATCAGTGAAATCTGCCTCCACATTTACGAAAAGAAACCCCAAGGGTCCTAATGGAGGCAATAAAACTATACAGTCTTATGATTTCCTCTCAGGCAGATGCTCCATTCTCCCTAAGCCAGAACGGAACATCACAGTTGTGGGCAGCACCCTGAGACTGTCCCCTCGCGCTGTTCCACATCTCAGGAAGGTGTGCAACCTCAACTCACCCCATACTAAACTCCCGTCTTTGCCCAAAGCAGCGGTCACACGGGAAGGGGAAAATGTCAAGAAACTCTGCATCCTTACAGCCATCAAGCCATCAAATGTAGAGAAAGAGAAAGCCAAGTTTTTCAGGTCTGACTTCACCTACAATCCCCAGTTTGAGTATAGCAACTCAGTTCCTCCACTCATCCTGGCACGTTATAACAATGCCTCAGATCGCTTTCTGCCACAGGTAAGCATTTTTGGTTTATTCTTTGTTTAGTTTATTTGACGAGCTGAAACTTTATCTGCACCAACTATTCCCAACAGAACTGCTTTAAAATGCTCTTCCTGTGTGCCATGTGATTCACTCAAAGTGTGAATACAATCCAAGCAACTGTTGGAAATAAAACAAATAAATCGAGACTTTTAAAGTTTTCAACTTGGAAAGCAACAATCCAAAAGGGTGCAGTCAAAATGAAATGACTTGTTTCTTTTCTTTATTGATTTCACAAAAGCCTAATACAACATACCACAAATCCTTAATCATGTCCAAGTAGTTTTGTTATTAATAAAGTCTCCATCCATGATTAAGTCTCCATCAGTATATAGTAAAGGATCATAGCAATCCTACAGAAATATTATCATAATCCTGTTCACTAGAGGTTCCCAATCCTGGTACTTGTGTACCCGAGCACTGCATGTTCGCCACCAGGATTTTTGTGGGAACCACTGCTATAAACCTAGTTAACAGTTTATTGGGCATTCAGAAAGGTTTTGATTCATCGTTATGGTCAGTTCTTAAGTTGTAGGTAAGGGTGAAGTTTTACTGTACTGTATTGTATCATACTGGTGCTCAACAGAACAACTCCACTAACTATGAGTTCAGATTATAGGCATGGTCAGATGCATGTTACTGTTCAGACCTGCTTATACAAGGGTTTGTCCTGGCTGTCTGCATCTGTCTGGAAGGGGTCTGAGAAGCACAGTACCAAGTTACAAAGGGGAGAGAGAAACTCCAAAACCTGAAACTGAAAATGTTGAACACCATTAAAAACAAAGTGCGTGGAGTCACTAGTTGCAAATGTCCATCAGATTTGGGAATGGAGGCTGTGACAAGTCATGCATTACATCTACAACAATGTCCAGATGTTATAAGGATGGTGCTGAAATGGCCAGTTTTAGGCTCTTGTCATGTCAGGGGCCAGGTTGGATATTGTAACCAAGGAGACTCAGTGCCAAAGCTGTTAATCTTCAGGCAAGGACCTTTGTTCAAGTGAAAGTGGAACTGATTCCCATCATGGTCACAGAGCCAAGTTTGGCTGAACTGGTTCAAAAAACAAATGCAAAAGACTTAAATATTGGAGGATTGGTTTAAACGTACCTGTAAATTAACAACACTGAATCACTATATTTTCAGAACCCAGTTTACTTTAAGTTGCTGTAATTAATCCCACACGAATGTGTAGGGGATGACATGAGATTCTCAAGCTTGGATAGTAGAGGAAAACAGCCCTACGGTGTTGAGTTGCAAGCTGTTTAGGTAACACAAGTATACAGATTGTACGACCGGGGTAGAGTGAGTGATACAGGAAGGTAAGACAGGAAAGTAAAGTGATCTGTGCAGGATGTTTTTTCCTACTCCTGTGTAGTCTGACGTACCTCCACGTGTTTTCTTTGTAGAAATTTTACTGTGAAAACACAAATTCATGCAGTTCAAACGAATGCTGCAAGCAAATTAAAATGATGCTCAGCAAAATCACCTGTATCTCCACTGGCAGGGATCTTAAAACTTAACAGCACAGTGTGTGTTGTTCCAGCGAGTTAGTATTGTGTCCAGAAAAACATAGACTCACCAGAAAATGCTGAACCTGACTACATATTACTCAACTCAGAAGTATTTGAACATCTCTAAAAACAATTAAGATATTGGCACAAGTTTTCAGTGGTAGGTTAAGTACCTCAAAGCCATACTTGAATAAAAGTAGAGAAATCACGTAAAAAAATTACTTTGCTGCCAGTAAAATTTGCCCATTAGGAAAAATACTTGATTGAAAGGCTATCTAATGTTAAAGTTACCAGAATCAGAGTGTATTTATTTGACAATAAATGTACTTAAGTTTTGAAAGTACAAGTAATTGCTGTTCAAAACAATCAACAAATAAAATTGTATGAATTCACCTATCATCTGCCATGGTGAAAGGAATGTATGGATATTCCATGTCTGTACTCCCCAAAAAATTAGCATTTTTACTTTGTACCTTTTCACTACTGCAGGTTTTTTCAAATTTGAATAATAGGACAGTGTACATCTACTTCATTCCTGTCGGTGCATTAATTTCTTGGACGCCCACTGCCAAAACAGTATACTATACAGATTAGTATACTTTACATTATATACTTCATTTAATTAGTTTTTTGTCTGGATTTAAGGCACAGTTGGCGTCAATAGTGCATGGACACAGCTTTTAGATGAGGTGTGTTTCTTCATTCCTGCAGGCAGTGCACATCATGGAGCTCGCCCTGCAGAGATACAGCAGTTACGAGAAGTTTGAGCTGGCCACGGGTGGCAACCTCCTCACCAAGAGCCGCATCTCACACAATGTCAAGAAATACATGGAGAAGGAAGGCTGCGTAGGGGAGGTAAGAGGACAGAGGACAGGGGGATTTGACCATGAGGGAGATACTTTGCTGGTGCCGTGCACACTCAGGTTGTTGCTGTTTCTGTTTTCACAATGTTTCATTTGCATATATTGATTCAAAGACAGGGGAATGTGGATCATTACAACAGTAACAAGTATTAGCAACTTTAAATTATCAAACAACAGTTTCTGACATTTCCCACAGCATATTAAGTACGGTGGTGTATGAAAGAAAGTTACTGGAATAAAGTATGGATTACACCATAATGAGGTTGTGCAAAATAACATCAATTTATTATTTTATATGTTACATGTTTTATTTATGGTCATATCTAGCACACCCTGGTTTACCTGTTTTTTGACTAATTGAATTGATTATTGACAGATTGTGTTTATGTTGACAATGTGGCAATCTTTGGAGAAAACTGAAATATTTAGAATCTGTCATTTTATGTGGCTTCCATCTATAACATCCCCAGCTGCAGAAATGTCATTGTGGTTTTGTCTGTAATTAGAGCAGGAACAGCATACAGCAGGCCAGCAAAGTGAATGTGCTGTCGGGACTAACCTTTTGTTTTTTTGTGTGGAATTATGATTATATAACATGTTATATCACCAAGTTAATAATGTTCCACTTTACATAACATACTGTATACTGGCACCTTGTGTATGGTTGGTTTACACATAGAGAAAGAAAACACACAGGACATCACTGATTTAAGTAGAGAATGGCCATCCAAAGGGCAATTGTCCAATAATCACAACATAATGCTGCGTATGACAAGAGAGAGATTGTTACAGTCTGGGATTCTATTGTCCTGAAAGTCCCAGAAAAGTAATGGAATTTGAAAATGTGCTTCCCATGCCTGAAAATGTCTTTGGAAAAGTCATCGGGGAAAAATTTTAATTTCCTCAAAACCTGCTCTCGTATCGCTTTAGGAAACTAGCCAATCAGAGTGAAGAGATATGATGGTTGCTATGAGATGTTGTCCCGATACACTATTCTTGCGCAATTACTGATTTTGCTTAAGTTTACTAAACAAGAGCTAGCTGGCAGCAACTCATTCAAGTCATCGTCACAATGCCGGGCAATTGAAGTTTTCATATTGTCTGAGGATCTGCTGAAAAATAGAAAATGAAAAGGTCACCATAGAAATGAGCAGTATTAGTACCATTTTTACCTCACCTACAGCTTCCATGACTGCCAACGTTACATCAAGCATCGAGGCTGCAAGCAAATACAAGTATCCAACAACAAAGTACTATCACAGAAGTTATGAGGGCTCTTAAAGTTATTGATTCATATAATACTTTACATTTGTGCACGAACACACTATGTTTCTCGACAGCAAAAACAAATATGTTGCAGCAAAGGAGAGGGAACAAGCTCAGTTTACAATGCCATAGTAGTTGTGTTTAAAAAGTAGCTTTCCTTATTATTACATTTGATTTAATTGGCAAATAAGTGTCGAAACCAGGTCTCTACTCTTATTTGCCAATTGAATGAAAGGGTCTCTGAAACCCTGTAGTCTTGTTTTCAGCCTTAATGGAATGCTGCTGTCTGTGTACACAGATAGTGGTCCATGTGACAGATGACCTTCTGTCCCGGGCCTCCATGACTGTGGTGAACAGCAGACACACATTGACCATCAACATCGCCACTGCCCGAGAGCACTGGCTGGAAGGCATGCTGAGGCATGAGATCGGTGTGTAGCTGTCACGCAGAGCACACATTTCATTCTTAATTATCCCTTCCACTCAGAAATGTGTTTTTTTTTTCTGGTTCCTTCCTTTAGATGTTTAACTTTGACCCTGCAGATTGTAACACAATAGAGTTTGTTACGAGAAGGTTCCACATTTCCTTGTGCATGTACAAGCACAATTTTAGATATCACAAATCCCTGGAAACCACTTCTATAATAAATATCTGTGGTCAAGTCTATAATAAATATCCATCGTATCAGATGGATAATGAATATTTTAAATAAAACCACTCAGGCAGTCATGTTGTATTTACTAAAAGGTTGATTATTGGTATGATAGGCTGTATTAGAAGATTATTCCCACTGGATGGTTTTGATTCCGGCCCAATTGAAGTAACATTGACTTGAGCTTTAATATGAATATAGCCATATGTTGACACATAGTTTTCATCATAGTCTCCCTCTCTGCCCACCAGGCACACACTACTTCCGTGGCATCAACAACCATCACCAGCCCTGGAGCAGCATCACGGGCAGGAAAAAACACAACCTGAAGCCTCTGAACCCTACAGAGGAGGGCCTGGCCAGCATTCACAGTGTCTTGTTCAGAAAAGACCCCACACTGTGGCGTGCTGCCCTGCTTTATTACACTGTTTACCAGGCCAGCCAAATGTCCTTCTCCCAGCTCTTCAACAATTTGGGACACTTTGTCCAGGACCCTAACACCCGCTGGGACTATTGTGTTCGTGCCAAGAGAGGCCAGACTAACACAGCACAGCCAGGTCGCTATCCACAGCAAATACCGTCACGTGTACTATTTGTCACAAGATAGCACACAAGATTCATCCAGAACATGCCAATATTGTACTTCTATTTAACAAATATAATTTCAAACAGATGCAGTTTGTTTGATTTAAGCGCCATTGGATAACTCAATAATAATGTACTGTCACTATTATCAGTATCAGCCTTGGAAAAATCATTCTGATTAGACACTGATTGGACATTTTCTACATTCTCCTCTCACTTTGCAGGCTGCTTCAGTAAAGATCAGGTCTACCTGGATGGCATTATCAAGATCTTGAGATACAGAGACAAAATCAACTTCCCATTGCTGATGGCTTTAGGAAAGGTGAGGCATTCAACTATGGCTTCATTTACATTACATTGACATGCATTCCCATTATCCAGATAACAAGAACATATTGTGACCACATACAGATGTGGATCGGATCTCAGTCACAAGTTATTCAGGTGTAAAGGCAGTGCATATAGTGGAGACACGATCATGAGACAAAATCCACCCACAGGTTTGTCCTCTTCAGATAATGAGATCGCATGCTGATGCAAAGTGTAAATGCAGGTCCTGTCATTTGATGTCACTATCCAGATCATGTATGCGGACACTGAGATTGCATTTAAATGCAAGGTGTAAAAGGAGCATGTCTGGTTCTGTGTTGGCCATGTGATTGGCATGCAGTGGAATACTGATAAAGGGAAATGGTTGTGTCCTCCAAATGTGGCCTAGAAAAGTGGCGGTAAAAGAATGCCACATTTCTCAAACACATTTTCAACCTGGTTGACCTGTACGGACATTTTGGTCTTGAAATGTGTACTGAAGAAGGCAGCCCCTGAAATGAGACATAGCTATTGTGATTTCCTCTGTGATTACTGATGCACAATGTTGCAGATCATCTTGTATTTCTGCCCTTTAATGCTCTCAGTGGTCACCCTACTATAGGACTATCTGGGAAATCTCTTCTTCAAATGTCCACTGGCCAGCAAATCATTATCCATGGTTTCTGGAAGCACTCAACCACCACTGGCCAGTATTTGTGCAGCTTCTTTTTAACATCTACTCTCCCAAATGGACCACCAGCTCCAAAATAATCCTATCTGTTTGTGCATTTCTGCATGTCATTGTCATGTCTCCAGCAGTGTCCCCTCTGTCAATGCTGTCTTGCCAAACGGAACTACAGTAGATGGAAATAGTAAATAGTAGAGCACTATGGTTTGTTCCCTTTTCTGTCAGACATACCTGTGGTTATTGGAAAGGGTGAATAAAGCTCATTTAACCATTTGGAGGTGAGATTAGATCATTGAGGGTTAACAGTGTGCTCATGTAGATGTTTCTCTTGAGTAAAACCCATGATGTGTTTTTAATAACACCAGTCAACGTGCTAAAAGGAATGTCATCAAATAAAATAAACCTGACATTTCACTGCCACACTTCTCAAGCTGTAGACAGACAAAAGATGAGGCCTGGTTCTGTTTTAATAATATCAGTGTTTTAATTTATCCCATCCAATTTCACCTCAAATTTGACCATATGAAAGAGGTCATTTGCAAAAACGTAAAGTCTGTTTTAACACAATTTTATAAATCATATTTTTACTCTGCATTCCAGGTAGTATCAACAAAACTATGTTTCTTTTTTTTGTTAATTTCCATTTATTATTTTCACTATGCCAGTTTGATATTATTTAGAATGCACAGTAATGAAATATACATTTAACAATTTTATGAAGGCTGTCTGTTTTTGCAAATGAACTTCTTCGTGGACTTTATGTATGTTGATTCAGGCACTGAGTGAACGGTACAGGGACCATTCCTTCACCAAGTTTGAATAAGCTCAGACAAAATGAGTCTTAGTCTTATTCTTTATTTTTTATTAAAGCTGGCACAGCTTTTGAACCCAGGGCTATCTTGCTGTGAGGTGACAGTGCTGACCACTGTGACTTATTTGCTTGTTTGTCACAGCTACCAGTAGTTTTTCAAATTTATCTGACTAAATTGCAGCTGTTTATAGACTGTCATGGGATAAATAAGCCTGTTTTTTAATTTAGTTGTATTACTTTTGAAGAAATTGACTCTAAAATCCTCGATCTGGATCAGCACCACATTTCATTTCCACCAAGTTATGATCAAAGTCTGTGCAGGACTTTTTTGTGTAATCTTCTGAACAAACCAACAAACAAACTCATGCGGACGAAAACATAATCTCCTTGGCTGATGTTACTATATTTACTATTCGTAATTAGCAAGGCAATTTTAATAATCCAAAAGTCAGCCAAGTGTGTATCATTCAGTTTTGTCCTTGCTTCTTTCTTGTCCTCAGTTATTAATAAAGAGCATAATGGCACTTGTAAATGTATAATTCCATTCGTCAGTTAATTGCATTTTCACCATGTTGCATTTTTATGGTGCATTGCAGCAAGTTTCACGACCGATTCTGTCCCTGTTGTTTGCGGTGTCAGGTGTCATTCGAAGATGTGGATCGGCTGAAAGGCCTGGCTCAGCTGGAGAACGTTCGCATCCCACACTTCATGCAGGACCAGGTGAGATATGCTGAGCAGCTGCAGAAAATCATGGCTGTCAACCAGTTGACCGACGAAGAGCTCAGGGCCATTGTCTGAGCCCATGCCCTTCTATTGCACACCCCGACCAACCGTGATTAACAAGAGTGCTTCACCTCCACCACTATCTCTGTGTTGTGTGCAGCATGCTGTATTGCATATTGTGTAGAGTTGCATTAGAACAATACATCCTTTGGCTTCTGTTCAAATCTGTTATTGGTTAGTCATTTGTCCTCTGATACAGTGAAAGTTCAGACAGTCCTCTCACTCCTTAGAATAGAGAAATTATTTCAATATGTTGTGCTTTTTTGTGTGCCAGTGCCATAACAATACATGAGTTTTACTGATTGCTGCATATGTTTGATGAAA
>OMOW01077224.1:2617-15977 GCA_900312555.1 Lamprogrammus exutus
TACGTATTTACTCTTACCATACTTACAATCCAGTTAAACAGAGAGAATGATATCTTATAATCTCTTTTTTTCCCCTTGTCTTCTCTCCTCGTCTTTCCTTCATCTCCTACATCCCTTGCTTCCTTTTTCAGATTCCTCCCCGTTTCTTTGCTCTCTCCTCCAGTTGACTGATGCTCGCTCACGCCTTGACCTGTCTCACCTCCTCCTCTCAACAATTTGCCTACACGCAAAGTAGCTGCCTAAAAATGGCCCCCACTAAAGCAGTCCAGAAGCTGTTTGAAGATGTGAAAAACAGTCAGTGAATGAATACTTTTGTGTGACGTTTTATGTCGCCATTCAAATCTGTAAAGTTTCTTGCAAGGTCTTGTACAGAATAAAACTTTAAGAAAGAGAGAGAGACGGACAGAATAATTATAAAAAACTATACTTTAAAACATTAAATTGGCAGTCATTGCTCTGACAGCTGGATACACTTTAAACACTGTTTATGTTTCTAGCAGATTTCACGCTTGGATGGATGCGGATCCTCCCTGCGCCCCTCCCGTCTCTCCGCACCTGCATGTGAACTCTGCTTGGTCCCACCTCGGCGGGGCGCGGTCCCAAGGGTGGAGCTCTCTGCCGTCGCTGTTGGGAACATTAGGAAATTTACAACTTTGGCACCTCCGCTGTAGTCGTTGCTCTTTATCGCGCACTCCTCCTCCGGACCTGGGGGCTTGTGTAGACTGGTTTAATCCACCGGTTTGAAGGGAAAAGGGAAGATGATGGCTCCGGCGCCGCTGCGATCCGCGATGTCCATCGGGAACGCGGAGGACACGTCGCTCGCGCTGCCCTCCGACAACAAGCTGCGTCTGGGACAGCAGCGCGTGCTGGATCAAGTGCACACCATCAAGCGGAGCAAATCCAAGCAAGGGAAGAATGGCCTGTCTCCGTCCCCCACAGGTACGCGAACAGCGCGGCTAATGTTTGCCCCAAACTACGCCTCAGTTAAGTGGCATTTGCTGGTTTGCAGAGATGAAATGCGACAAATTAGTTTTGGAAGGTGTTTTTTTTAGACGCCGGTGTTGTACTGAAATGCTGTTAAAACATCGGTTTGATAGGCGTTTCAACGTTACAACAACATTTAACACGTATAAAAGTGCTCGCGGGGCGCATATTTCAAAACAAAATGAAGCCGGTTGGCTGAAGGTGTAAATGCGCAACGCGGGTCAGAAGCGTTAAGTTACCGCCTGTGAACAATCAATACTGACAGCCTGGTGGCAGCGTCACTGGCGCTAAAGTTGAGTTAATTACGCCTTTACCGCGTCCTGCAGACAGCTGTGGCTTTGTTTCTTTTGTTAGACACTGACTATGACGTTCTCCTTAGCTTAAACACATTAGCTTTATTTGTACTTTATTAGTAGGTTAATATTTCTTTAGAAGTCTCCATAGCTTCAGTTTGCATCTACAAAAACGTGATAGCTGGGTAGTGAGATTGTGATCTGGGAAAACCGGATGAGTTCTTGAGATTACTTATCAAATCCTGGGCTAATAGAGGATGTAAACCCTCCTGACATTTTAATCCAACTCTATTTAGTGTGAAAGTCGTGAGAAAGGGGGGAGTAGCCAGTTAAATAGTTTTGTATTGTTCACTCTGTGTGACATTTAAAGGGGTAGACATCAGAATGGTGAAAGTAACAGAATAATGCTGAAATTGTTTCGTTTCTAGGCAACTTGGAAAAGTGAGATTATACACGTCATTACCCACAACTGGCGTGAAACATGATCATGAGCTGTATTGAATAGGAGTGTCAGCACAGTCATACTCACAGTGTGTGTGTTGGAGCAGTTTTACCTTTGGTGAACATTCATGATGAAGATCTGGCTGTGTGGTGTTGCAGCTGTGGTGCATATCTGTGGATCTCCGTTAGTGATCTGTATTGTGCTGTATCATTAGGCGACTTTAGTGTTTGTTCTGTTTGATCATATCTGATTGTTTTCTTGTACAGGTAGAGATGTGTAACCTACCTTAGAAATATCCAATCAAACCAAGTAATTTATGCCAAATTATCTTGAGACCCTGATCAATCTGTGTAAGGTTATGAATTAAAGAATTCAGAAAAACATTTGAAATCAGTTCATTGGGCAAAAAAAAAAAATACTTTTTGTTGTATTTTTTTGTTCTTTAAGCATTTCAAGCCAAATGGTTTGCTCTGCACAGTAAACTAAGTTTCTAGGAGTCAACTGAAGGCCTGGCTAAGAATTTTTGTGCTCAAGGCCAATGGCAGTGAAACACAGAGAACAAATAAAAGCAGACAAACACTGAATAAAAATAAGAAGATCCACAGGCTTGGATTTGCATTCCTGTGGTTATAACAGGCTGCCTTTAATTTTGATATTGAGGTTACAAACAAGTTAGAGTTTATATAATAGTAATAAAGTTATTGGTTTGTCAGAAAAGTTTAACTGTTGACAGAATGTTTAACTGACATTGCAAACCAAAAACTTCTATGATTTGCAGAGAACAAAGATGATCTTGGACCCCTGCTACGAGGGTTCTCTCTAATCAGAACAAATTCAAACTCACACTTACAACCTCAGTTATAGAGTATTTACATTATGAATTGGAGCTGATTATTTTCTGGTTGTTTTGACAAATATCCTATACTGGATGAATTCCAAGCTGTACAGTTGGCATGCTACCGCGGCAAACCTCATGTTCACATGAGTCATCCACAAAGACAGACAGAAAACACTGAGACACGCTGACTACCTGTAAAGGCTGAATACCCATAAGCTTTTGTCACGTTCGTTCTGATTTACGTAACGTCGTGTCTGTCTCCCTGGCAGAGGCATACACATTACTTCAACAGGTGTAACGCACGTTGAAGCTCTTCAAAACTCTTCTTTTTTATAAATGGGTTTGCAGGTCGCTGAGAGCAATTCATGAAGTGATGTTGAACTGTGCAGTGAAAAGAGGATGTTACAAGACTAAACAAATGAATCATTTTATTTATCACTAGATTTAATTCTTAAGTAATTCATTAATTTGTTTGACTATGAAACACATGAATTATTAATTAATAATTAATACAAATACAAAATAATAAATATCTAGATTAAATTAACAGTTATTAATAACCAAATAAATACACGTCAAAATAGCAGCATGCAACCTTCTTCCCTCATTCATAAATGCCTGCTAACTGGCCTTTTTATTAGCTTTTGCCCTGAAACAGACGACACTGTCTTATTTCATCTTCATTTGTATGTCAGGGAAGCTTTTCATAAAACACGCTGTCACTGAAAAATGAAGATCTGTTTCAGTCTGACAGTAAATGTTGTATGAACACCGTGAGATGTCTTAACCTGTATTTGGTTCACATGTTAGTGATCAATAAAAATTTCATCTAAGCCATTCCATTGATAAATCACTTTATTTAAATGGTAAGTTTTGATTTGATCTCCATCACATTCTAGTGGGGCTGCACCTCATTCATATAGCGTCTGCGCTCTGTCTCACACACCCCACACAACACCACACGCAAGCTGGAAATCATGAAATGTTGTAAAATCGGTGGTATTATTATTTAAATATGTAGCGGCTCAATAACATGCTTGACTCTCACCTGGTACGCTCCGTGCAGCCTTGTGTCGGTCATGTCACACCGCTGCACTAAATAACACAAGGGCAGCTTCATGAATGAGCTGAAATTATCACAGCAAATATTGAGCATGGTGCTGCGTTGTTACTGTGATTTATTTTATGAATTCGTGTCATGCATCTTGAGAGTTTTCAGATACTGTATGTGAGGGGGAACGATCGTCAAGTTCAGGTGATGGCCAGTGAGATAATTTGAGAGTTTGTTCGATCCTTCAGCTGATAAGCTGAGTTTCACCAAACGCCCAAACTGCTTATGTGTATCGTATAATAGAGCCGCCCATTGGAAAGTACGGAACCATCTGGCAATTCAAAATGCAAATTGAAAGAAAACACATATTTTTAAATTTTCCCACTATACTATTTTAAATTTCCCACTTAAATACTCTAGCTGAATTTGCTGTTTAATATTAAGTTCACTTTTAATGTATTTATTGCTTGTTTATTCATTTGTAAAGGCATTCAACTAAATGTGCAGCTGAATAGGAATTTATGAATTACTTTCTCAAAATATAATTGGCTCTCTTGGTCCTACATAAAGATTTGAGTATATTTGCTTTTCTACAGTAAATCAGTATCAGTGTAAATATCAGTGTAATGGAAATCTAAAGCCCACAAAAAGAGTGTTTCCACCAACATCCTCGGTCTGTCATGAATGTATGTTTGATCAAGGAAGGTCTTAGCTTCCTTTGATTATCACCATGACTACACTGAGCCATGTAAGTTTCTTTGTTATTTGTCATAGACAAACATTAACATCTTGAAGGGAAATATTTCTGGATTTTATTTTTGTGAACTCACTTCTCACTTTTGTCCTCTTTTAACAGGTCTCGCTCCTCAGATTGTGTCAGTGTTTGAAGACTTTGGATCATTCAAGTTTTCTCCTACAAAAGCAAATGCCGTCTTCGGTCGCAGCAACTCCGTAGGCTTCAGCAAAGTGGTAAATGTCTCTGTTATGTCACAGTCAAATTTGTTGTTAAACAGATAATCCAAACAAATCAGAGCAAATTACTGCGTTTAATGATTCCTCCTTCCCTTCAGGCAGCAATGTGTTGTTCCCAGTTATTCTCTGACTTGTAATTTGCTGGAAGCAGACTTCTTATCTGCTTGATTTTCACTTACAACTGCATGACTACTCAACAATGGCATAAGCATGACAACAAAAGCAAGCATGATGCTCACTGGATTACCTGACTGAAGCAAATCGTAAGCCTACTGAAAATTGATTTTCATGCAGTAGTAAAATTAATGCAAAACAAATTCTGCCTGGAATGTAATTAAAACAGGCATAAATCAGCTTTTGAAAGATCGTTGCAGTAATGTGTACAATGTGTGATTTGTTATAAATGGGCTAAATATGCTAAAATGTCGTTCGATAAATGTCCCAGTGGCTTCCTCAAATGCCCAAATATCCTCTCAGCTCAATGTTGATGTTTTTATACTCAGCTGTGAACTGTTTTCAGTTTCTAACAAAGAGTTTGGTGGGAGGAGATTTGGGATTTTTGGAGTGTATATAAAACAAAATCATGAACTGTAATTGTAGGGCTGAATATTTTACATTGAGTTTAATAGGGGGGTCATTTATTGTTGATTTATGAGAAAGGCTGTAGTGTAATGACTCTGTGTCCACATTGCCATATGAGTTCATTAGTAATCAACTCGTTACCATTTTTGTGGCCTCTTTAATTGAGCTGGGGGTTTTGCCACAGCATAAATCCTGAAACATTTGCTTTACACTCAAGTGAGGGTTGTGTACATGCATACGAGCATGTAAGTATTTCTTGTTATGTGCCTGTGCTTGTGAGTACACAGGTTTGTGTGTGTACTGCATGTTTTAGGGAGCTTGTGTACACATTCTGAGGGCACAGTGCCTTTGTTGCTGTCACATCAACAGTGTAATATTTCTTCCCCTCTCGTGACCCTGTGATATGAGCAGATAAAGCTTTTGTTGTCGAAATCCCTCTCATCCTCAGGGAGTCTCTTTAGTTTTCCTTCTCTGTGCTTCTGCCAAATATGCTTTTGTCTTGTTTTGGTACCTTAAACAAAGTAACTAAACAGTTAAATGAACTAAATATATTTTTGTATGTAGCAATCGGGCTGCTTTTTCACGTAGACACATTTGTTTTTGAGAGTAAATCTTAATTTTATCACCCAGAGTCAAGGTTAAGTCAAGTCATTTGCAATGCAGGACTAATCCAAATTCCACACAAGAGTATGGTTGACCTCATCATCATTGTGGGTTTGTGTCTGATTGTTTATGTGTGTGTGTTTGCTCTGGGTGCGGCCGGTCTCGATGACCTGACCTACTGACAGAGAGTTGAGGCATGTCGAAGGATTGTGGTGATGTGTTGTTGATGAAGTCTCATAACTCATCATCACTTCTCCAAATTAAACTCCGGTGCTTTGACAGTTGTGCTTGAGAATAGAATCAGAATAATATAAGCAAACACACACTGCATCTAAATGGTACAGTATGAATCAAGATTGACATCTCACTTGCTTGGTCGGGGATTGCGTGTAAGAGCCAGTTACCGAAGATTTACTATTTTAATTATCCTTATGGCAGTCAGTACTTTTACATGGACTGTTAGACTTAGATTATGCGCCAACATTTTTTTTTTTCCTTCAAACATTGTGCAATGAAAAGTGACATATGCTTACACACCAAGAGTAGTAAATCAGATCACTCAGGTACGTCAACGGCGTAATGTAGGTCACCTCAGCATGCATTTCCTCACCTGGCAGACTCTCATCATCCTCCGATTATTTTTAGCATGTAGCACGGGCACAAGTTGTTCGTTGTGTTTCAATGTTACTTTGCTTTACTTTAAATTACTTTGTGTTGGTGCTGAAAACTGCAAAACGAAAGCATTAAAAAGAACCCTAAAGCCAACTCCTAGACCCCTTGAATGTGAACATCACCCAATGTGAAGTAAGCGTTGTGATGTCATAAGGGTCAGTATCCCTTACTTACTGCGTAGTGCCTTCTAATTTCACGAGCTCCTTTGTACAGTTGTTTTCACACGATGAACTGTGCTCCCTAAGATTAAACTTAATTTGAGTCGAGAAATTGGCGAGTCCCCCTTCTTCTGCTGAATTTGTATCCTTCTGCCTTTGCTGTATGGAAGCTCCAGTGTTTCAAGCAGACCACATAGAGGTGGAAAACACGCTGTCACTTCTTATCACGTGTGTTGACAGATCTGTCCCCTCGTGCCTTTGGAGTTGGGTAACAGCGTTGACATTGCCTGGTACTGAGCAACAAGTCCGGCAGGAACAGGAAAGAGACTGTGTACATGAAGGAGGACGGTGAAAGTTTAACAAACATTTTGACACTGCACACTAAAACACGAGAGTTCTTGAGAGTTGTGTATATTTGTGTCGGTGTGCACATGTTTCCCCATAGCCAGTATTTTGTCTCGTGGTAGACTCCATGCGTAAATCAAAGAATGTCAGTATTTTAACTCAAATTATTAATGGTGTGGAAATGATTCTGGTCTGGTAATGTTTCTGATTTTTGGATAAAACTTTTTCCCGTCATTGTCTTCCTGGCGCTTCCGAAAGACCAATGGGAAATTTCTCTCCGCCAAGTTGTAAAAAGGTTGTTGTGCTTTATCAAATAAGCCAATAGGCGCTGGAGTTCTACTTTTAAAACTGACGGAGAGTGACTCATCATTACAGCATGTTCCGGCAGTTTGCCCAGGCTGTGCCAAGTTTCTTGGTTACTTTCCGGAATGGCTATGCACGGTCATGGACACAAAACTACACTGATAAAGTAACACAGACACACACACTCGCATACAGAGCAAGAAAAAGCAAAATTTATAGTGATTTATTGTATCTTTACATGGGATTTGGTGGTTCAGTGAAGACAGGTTTCACAGGTGCTATGTCTGACTTGCACACACAAAGCTCCTCTGTTTGAAACCACTTGTACCTTATAACATAAATGTTTGACTAGTCTCAAATGGCAGATATCACGTAACCTGAGTTTGGGTTGTTGTTTGGTGCATTCCTGCCACCATTAACATAGACAGCGCAAAAGGAAGGGCACACAGGCTTTGTGTGAGGTCAGATTCCTCTGTCTTGGTTTACAGGGCATTTCTATGAGAACTGTTCTCGTGGAAAGTGGGTCACCTACTTATCTTTCTCTCTCATTTTTTGCTCTCATTGTAAGATTCAGCCATTTGTCTTTCTTAGAATGTATAATTGGTTTGAATCAGCCTAAAGGCAAAATCTTGTCTTGTTCATGCAGATCTTATCCTGTGAAGAGTCGTTGAATGGGCACATTTTCCTTTACTGAGTCACACATTTTGTCTTTCTAGGCCAATGCTCAGAAGAGTCGCACTCTGTCCAGCAGAACCTTGGGAAGTAGACACGCCAGCTCCACCAGCGCATGGGAACGTTTTCACTCCTCTGTCTGGCCTGAGCCACCCAACGGGATGAAACCCAGCCGCAGTGACCCCACCTTGGCTCCTCCACTTTCTCCTACCCCTGCCTCTGCCCCTGCTTTGGTGATCATTTAGTTGACTATTAAACAGATAGGTTTACCTAAACATATGCACCTATGTTTTAGATAGAACAACATTCTCTGAATTAATCTTTTATGTTACATTGTAAACATCAAAACTGCATGTACTTAATTGGCATTGTGATACCATTGTTATGTTTTCAGAGAGGAAAAGCGGCGACTCTCCAGTCTCGAATCAACAGGCACAGCTCGTACTCCATGACCAATGGCATTCAGATGAACAACAACCAGGCACGCGCCGTACGACCCCCCTCCGCCCAGTCTTTCAGCGACAACAAGCTGGCTTCCATCAAAACAACTAAGACAGATCAGGCGACGCCGTGAGTTTGTGTTGCTGTTTGCCTTTCAAATATAGATTTTTACCCTTTAAATATATTGAAAAATATTTGCTAGAGTAAATTAAATACGAGCTGTTGACTGAATCCAGCCAACTTTTGTAACTTTCGTACCATCCGATGTTCATTTATCGCCCTCTTGAATTCCTTTGCCTCTTTGTGCAGAGTCGCCAGTTCGGTGGCGATGTCAGACCTGTCCCTAAAGGAGGCTGTAGAGTTCCTGTCCTACCCTGAGGAGAATTTCCAGCAGTGTGGAGCCACGTTCATCCAACACGCCACCTTCAAAGAGGAGCAAGCCAAACAGGAGGTTAGAACACCTGTACATACATGCAAATATAAATGTTCACAGCACCATGTGTAGACACACCCACCCAACATATACAGACATATACAGACAATTGTTTTCACAGCAGAGTAATTATTGTCTGGTGTGGTAGTGGAGGAGCACTGTGTAGACCTTTGTGTAACCTGCCCTGAGGGAAGGGGAGGAGTATGCATTCATGTTCGTATTTGGCTCCTAACTCTGTTTGTAACTCTGTGGGTTGCTAATATGTAGCCAGTGTCTAGAGTATGTGTGTACAAATTAGTCATACCACAATGGTCCAATACTCCATTACAAGCAAAAGTCCTGCATTCCATTATTTACTTAAGTCAAAATGGATAAATATTGTAAGTTATTGTTAATGATGTACAGGAATCAGCCATGGAAAACTCAAACTTCAAGATCTATCTTCAGTTTTTGATAGTTTGGAGTGAAATAAAATCTCCAGAATTGTAGGTACTTGACTCTCACCCATTTCCTCCATCTCTCTCTGTCCCAGGTTTTAAGTCTAGGGGGTATTCCTCATCTGGTGATGCTACTGAGGAGCCCCAATCCTTTGGTAAGCCAGAGCGCCTCTGGGGCCCTCAGGAACCTGGTGTTCAAGGACCGCAACAACAAGCTGGAGGTTCAGCAGTGCAGTGGCATAGCCAAGGCCCTGCAGCTACTGAAGGAGACTGATTCCACTGAGACCCAGAAACAAATCACAGGTAGTGACTGTAATACATTGATATTGTACTCAGATACAAACTTAGGTGCAAGTGAATACATGTATTTTTAGCTTACTTACTTTCTTACTGTCACGTTCTTGCCACTCATAGGCCTGCTTTGGAACCTGTCCTCGGCTGATGAACTGAAGGGAGAGCTTATCACCACAGCGCTGCCCGTCCTGACTGAGAATGTGGTGGTGCCATTCACCTGCTGGTCAGACAGCAGCACCAACAACAACATACACCCAGATGTGTTCTACAGTGCCACAGGGTGCCTGCGGTGAGGACACATTATTAAGAGGGCTGCTAAATTCCATATTTAAAGTCATATTTAACATACTTGATTTCCTTGTTCTCTGCAGCAGTGAGGGCTTTTTTTTGCATGCGTCATGTGTGCACAGTACATATTACTGTTACTGACATCAGAAAACCTCATAACTCAATTGTGGTGATTGCTTGCAAGGTGTAATAATGCTGGGTGTGCGTGGGCATTCAAAGTTTTGTGTATATTGTTGCACTCTGCAAATTATTGTTGCTATGTGCGATATAAATGAATAATTAAAATGTGCGTAGGAATCTGAGCTATGGCCAGACGAAGGAGAGGCAGGCTATGAGGGACTGCCGTGGCCTTATCGACTCCCTCCTGAGTTACGTACAGTCCTGTGTGGCTGAGGAAAACCCTGATGACAAGGTAACGTCCAGCACCCACAGTAAACGTCCTCATCTTTGTCATCCAAACCTTTTCCCATCCACCATAAGCATCATTTTACTGGACTGTATCAGAATGAGTTGGTAGAATAATTATTATATCACTCTGGAATCATTTTTACAATTCATACCAACACTCTTTGATTGAGTGATCCGTGTTCATCCACGATCTTATCATTTGCTTTAACCACTTCAGCCCGAGCAGACCCGTTACTTGGTTTTTGATCAATTTTTTTGAAGGGGCTAAAATAGAAATTATCACTATAAACGGGGGAAATTATGATAAAGGGGACTTCCAGGTTCCCTGAAATAAAGGTCATAACCCAGACGGTCTGCTGAGTGGTGCCTGACAGATGAAAGCCACAGGAAGAGGAATAGTTACTGTCCTTACCCATAGAAACTCTCTCCCCACGTGAGCATTGCGCCGTAAAGGTTTTAGTGGAGTAATAAAGCGCCTCTCTCTGCCCCGAAAATAGCACCTCACACCTCGCATGAACAGAGCGGAAGACCATTAAATTGTGCTGGAGGCCTTCTCCAACCAATGTATCACATGCGATGCTGACAGAATGAGCTCAGTAGAACAAGAAATATGCAGACAGAGTCACAGTTGTGTTTTTCCCGCTGGGCTTAAGTTCTTAGTGTGATGAATGTGTGAGTAGGTGAGTGAGCTGTGGTGACGTACCTGAGCTAACATACAGTTCTTCCCTACAGGACATGTCGTGCCATACGATCATGCATCATGTTAGCACATCTACAGACACACACATTTACACACTCTTCTCAATGCATGTTGGCATGATCACATGCTCACGCATAAACACACAGGTACAGGTAATCCTGCAGGTAATGTGTGTACATACAGAGTGTACATACAGAGTGTACATACAGAGTGTACATATAGTGTGTACACACAGTATATTTAGTGTGCCTGCTTGTTTAAATAAGTGTGGGTGTGGATGTATATGTGTTGTGTGTGCCAGTCTTGTGTTTGCACAGTCTTTTATTACAGTAGTAGAGTATGTTTAGTGTGTAATCTGCACATTTCTGCGTTGCATGCATTGTTTTAATGATACTCAGATGCTCACACACTCTACGTTGTGTTTTAAATTTATGATTGCACCCTCTTTATTCATGTTTGTCATCATTAAGATTGATTAAAGCTTAAATAGAAATGACAGATGGCTACAATTTAGAAACATTTTAAGTAAAGTGATATTTTGGAAGATACTGTACTAAATGCACATACCTAATACCTAGGAAAGTAAAAAAGGAGATCAGGGAAAGCAGAACTGTTACAAAGACAAAACAAAAGGGAACTTGGCTCTGTGTTGCTTTGATGCTTTGTCATTTACTTTATTTGTGAAAAATTGATAATGTTAATATTGAGAGTGCCTTTATTAATCTCTCTTCTCCTCTAGTCTGTGGAGAGCTGTGCTTGTATCCTTCATAACTTGACCTACCAGCTGGAGTCTGAGTCCCCCGAGTGCTTCGCCAAGTACAACCCTCCCACAGAGAGCGGCTCTGGGAGTAAGAAAAGCCAAACTATCGGGTGCTTCAGCCCCAAGAGTCACAAGGCTCACAAGGAGGTGGGCACGCCATCAGACTCTCTCCTGTTTGTTGACTAAAATGATGAATAACCTTTAATTGAAACCCCCCCTCTTGGCCTCTCTTCTCAGTTTTCCTTTGATGCGACCCGGGAAATGCCAGAGGACAGTGCCCCATCGGGCGTGAAATGGCTGTGCCATACCAAAGCTATGCAGGCTTACCTGTCTCTGCTGGGCTCTTCCCAGAATGACGCAACCCTGGAAGCTTGCTGCGGTGCCCTGCAGAACCTCACTGCCAGCAAAGGCCTGGTGAGGACAGAGATGATAACAATATAATTATTAGGATTAGCATTTGTGTAAATTATTGATTTCAGTAAATTATATTTAGGAGAAGCAACAGTGGATTAGTGACACATAAACAGAGTTCATCCCAAAAGCCGGTTTGGTCAGGAAGGGTGGAGTTTGGTCTCTAGCGATTTATAAGGGATTAAAGGAGAGAGAAAACAAGGGAAAGAGGGAGGCGCGCTACAAACACTGTTACACCTGCAGCTCAATGCAATGAAAATAGTTTTGATGTGAAGTTGAGAGATACAGCTAATGAATGTGGTGATTGTTTCTGTTCCAGGGATCCAGTGCCATGAGCCACATTCTGGTTCAGAAGCTGCTGGCTCTGCAGCACTTGTCCCCACTGTTACGGTCTCCTAAACGCAGCGTGCAGAAGATCGCAATGTCCGTGGTGGGTAACCTGTCTCGGACCAGCAGTTTGCTGACTTCCATGGGTAAAGACAAAACAGGAGACATCGATAATATCTACCTGTGTGTTTGGTGTGGTTCGCAGCAGGGTTTTTCACTGAAGTCTTTTCTTCATGTTCTGTCCAGCGAAGCAGATTCTCCCTGAACTCACCAGGCTCCTCTCCTCTGGCAGCCAGGAAATGGGAAACTCTGATGAAACTATAGCAACCACTTGTAACACAGCGCGGAGCCTGATGTTGGCAGATACAGAGGTCGGCAAGAGGGTCCTCAGCAATGAGCTGGTGTCATCACTGGCTGACATCAGCGAGAACGGGTAAGACAAGCGTAGCCGAAAAAGAAACTTGCTGCCTCTCTGCATTCACTCTTCTTTGTTGGAGTTTTCCATTTGTGTTATCTTGCCTTTGCTGGTCTTTAATGACCGTAACGACTTTCTGTCTTAGAACTTTCCCCAAAGGCAGCAAAGCAGCTTCCCTTCTGCTCTACAGTCTGTGGAATGACAAGAGTTTGCAAGGCGCTCTGAAAAAGGTAATTCCTTCTCTGCAATACACACACACACACACACACACGTAAATTGGATACCACCGAAGATTTAGTGGCAATGAATGGCAATGTCGTATATTATTTTTTAAATTTTTTCTGCTGTGCTTCTGATGGCATGTTGACTCTTGTAGTTGAATATAATGTTGAGCATTGATATGACTATAAATCGTTGTGCGCGTGGTGGGAGGTCCCAGCTGAAATGCGTGGATGTTTGTGATTTTAACTCCTTTGGCTCAGTCACTCCACCCCCCCCCCGTAATGCCACCTCAGTGAGGAGAGTGACAAA
>OMOW01077348.1:3217-23997 GCA_900312555.1 Lamprogrammus exutus
GATTTAACTTTGGATTTCACTTTCTCAAATAAGATCATAGGTCGACTATGGGTTGCAACATAAAATATAATAATATAATACATATAATATTTGAAATGGGATTAATGGTGCTTTGCACACAATTGGAAGTGAGTGAACCCTTACCTAGTTTACCTGGGTTACAGCTCTATTCATATGAAATATGACACGATCAGACAAATTTCAGGGGACCCAAGAAGAAAAAAGGTAGAAATGCATGAACCTGGAAAAGACCCCAAAAGACCTGGGTGGTTATTGACCTAACACCAAAATCTAAAAGTGTCATTAGTTTTGGCAGAGTGTGATTGTCGATTGACTTTGCTGATGATCAGATCATGCTCAATGAGCTACTGATCCAAAATGTTCACTCAGTTTTCTTCACAGTGTAGATCACTAAATATGAATGCACTGAATACGTGACTGTCTGTGAACTTTGGCAGGCTTTTACAAAAAAAAAACTGATGGCAAAGCTGTGATATTTCCAAATTAAATGACTGGGAGGGTGGACGATGCCCTGATACTTTCAACACAGTCTGGGCTCTGTGTGTGTGTTTGCGTGCGTGCTTTGGAGCAGAACTTGCTGACTAACGAATAATGATTTATGTCAAAGGGACAGTAATGGGGGAACACTGTTTCAGGAAGAAAGCACACTCGTTAGAGTGCATACCTCTACCAAGGCCAAATAAGCCTAGATAAAATTTGTGTTCTCGAAATATAATTTTTTTTAATTGATCAAATGCTTTTGTAATAGACCCATCCTAATTACTATGACAGGGAGAAAATTGAAACTTCACACACAAAGGAGCAGGGCCTTCGAACCCTACTCCTTCTTGCAACAGTGCTAACTACTGCTCTACTGTGCTACCCTAAAGAGGAGAAGAGAAGGAGCAACTAATTAATTACTTTATTTATAATAAGGAATAGCAGTTTTTAAGATGTATTTAGACCAAATTACACCTATTGTTAGTCTATTATGGGATAAATATGCCTGATGTTTTTCCGTTGAGGTTGGTGAATTATGTTTGGGAAACAACTCTCGCAATGTTAAGAAATCATTTTTTTAAATTCCACATCTCCTTGGTGGAGGAGAAAGTCAGATATTACAAAGCTGACAGAGTGAAACAGAAATGGATAGGGAATGAAAGTGAGTCTTTACCTCAACATTGCTGACCTGAAATATCTTAAACCAGCTGAAAATGGTGACTGGTAAACCAGAGGAAAGCACAGGATTTACAAGTATGTGTATACTGTATATTTGAATCCATCCAAACATGTGTAGGGTGAGTCACAGACTTCCTGGGTGTAATCATAAAGTGGTTCGTATCCTCTCTTCTTGTCTTAATCCATTATAATTGGAGATTAATGATCTGCTATTGCGATATGATAAAATTGCATGGAAATCAATGGATGAGGCAGTTTTTCTGTTTCTTTCTTTTTTCCACGTGGATCAGTTGGTGCACTATTATAGACATTGTTGTAATGGTTATTGCGCATTTATGTCACATCAATGTCTGTTGTTTGGACAAAGCAATTCTCACAATTGTTCCATCTCACATTCCTCATGAGCCTATGAGGTCAGAACAATAACATTATTGACTTATTTATGAAGGAGGGGCTCAAAGTACAGCGTGAAACAAAGCCCACATTCTACATCCTTCCACTCCTATCTTATCTCGGCTTTTTCATCAACAACACACAAATGGATTTCCAGTGGCTAGGTCATTAAGAAATATATACATTAAACAACCATGATTTGATCTGTTTCTATGAACACAATGTTTAAACAAACAAAAAAGACAAAAACTGATTATATTAAGGTTTTATAGGCAAAGTTAAGTAGGAAAATGCATGATAATAAACCCATATCTATAGGTGATTGGGTATCTGCTATAAAGATACATACAGCATGAATTATATAATAGAGCACAGAACATTCCAACAACATTCGTCAACAGGTTTTACTTATTGAGTTATTGCACAATATATGATTAAATGACCCAAGAGTAGATAAAATTACAATGAAAACCTGGTGTGAGATTGGACAATAAAGCATTATCAATATCAGATTGAAGGTATGAAACTATTAGAATAAATTTATTAGAAAAAATGAATAAAATATCACTACTTTATCACCTTTGATATATATATTTGAGTTTTTATGTACATTGCTCAACAGTCAATCATGTCAAGGACTGTACCAGAGATTTCATCAAAAGCAGTTTTTTGTCTTGGTACTGGTCCCATTTGATTTGTGTTATCAGTCAAATTTTTTTTAATGAGTTACAAACATTAGATAGATACAAAGTGCAAGAGAGCAAGGGAGAGAAAGGGGGCTAGAGAGCAAACTAATCACACATACAGTATGATAAAGGTTTGCACCAATTGATGTTAACCCATCAATAGGTGCAAAAAATAGTATAAAATAATATAAATAATAAGAATATGAAATGAATAAAATGTTTGTATATATATATATATATATATATATAAATTATATATACAGTATATATATATATATACAAGCAAAAATTTGACAAGCAGGTTCTACCCAGAAATTCTGTGCAATGTTTCAATGGAAAAAACAAAATGCAAGATGCAGAATTTACATTTGTGCCTATGAAAATTTTGCCCTTAAATTAAAAAGTCAGTGAAAAATGACACAGTGAAAAAATATGACAGTCCAATGTTCTATCTGTAAAGAGGACGCGTCGATTTGACTCAAATAAGTTGCAGAATAAATTAAGTATTCAAAATATATTTCCTTTATTAGATATGGAGTATTCGTGATGCAACAGCCAGTTTTCCAATTAAAATGATCAATAAATGATATCCAGTAAAACCTAACTCACTGTGGAAAATATTATTACTTATTATTATTATTATTTTTTGGGAAACACTTTACTCACTGAATTAAAGTAATGGGGACACAATATCAGATAGATGGATCGATGGAGTCACAGGATGACCAGTGGTCTCAGTGACACCACGTGACTTGACCGTTTAATACAGCGCGAGCCGCAAAGGTTAACGGTTGACCCACGCTCGCGCTGTCTGTCCGTCCGTCTCGTGCCTGTAGACTGTCATAAATATAATCATTCATACATTTGTGCACGTGGCTCCTCCCCGCGCTGATTAAATGCCGCCGCGCGCTTGAGCTTGGCGCAGATGATCGCAGTCATGACAGAGGAGCTGTAGCTTTGTAGCTTTGGACTCAGAGCACCCTGATACCAACTAAAACATCGCTGAACTCCTGCCTTTTTCCAACTCACAGCCTCGGACATGAAGACCATCCTAGCTGCGTATTCCGGCATCCCCAAAGGTGAGAGGTTTTTAGTTTAAAATAATGTTAATTAAGTCCAGCTACAGGGCTGCAGAGAGCAAACAAACTGTTCAAACAAATCACACAGTTCTACCTGGAAGAAGTCGATACACACCAGCGCTTATCTGTTTCACTCAGTGCAAAGTACTTTTAAAACTATTTTTAACAGTTGCGGTACAAAGTTTTTATTGGTCATTTCAGTCATCCACATACATTTTAAAGCAATACTACGCAAATGTCAAAGAAAAAAATTAAAATACACAATCACAAAATGGTAATTTTTTTTTAAGGTTATTTAAGGTTAAAAATGCGGTATTAGAAAGGTGACACTACAAGAGGTAAAAACTATTTACCAAACAAAAAGAAGAAGAATACTCACTAGTATTATTCCATTGCTTTCTTGATAGAATGATATTTATACTTGTGTGCTGACCGTTAACCAGTTTCGCATGCTATCTAATTTTGCGCATTTGATTTAGTTATGATTTGGATTTGACCATCTTTTATATAAGGGCATTGCCATTTTGGAAATCAACCCTTCACTGGAAATGTATTTTCTGGAAGCTGTTTAACTAAAGGCATTCTTCTGTTTGATTTCTCTGCTGGGTCAACAATTCTAACTTTTTATTATCAAGTATAAATATGAAGTAATGCATTTTGGTGATGTATTAGCAGTAGATGCGAGGCAGAAGTGGCACAGAGGCAATTGGTCATCACTTTTAATGTAAGACCAGGACATGGATAGACAATAAACTATTCACTTTGTTGTCCATTTTAATATTATTTACACAGCAGGTTGTCACTTTACACACTCCCGGATATAAGTTAGAAACAGGATGTTTTTGCAAAGACAAGCACATTTCGCCTATGGTGGTCCACCCCCATTCCACTGTGTTTCTCATTGGTGGGTGGTTGGATCTGGTGACCTCCTGCTATCATGAGGATGAACACATTTAGTTGGAGTCATGACATTTGCAGTAATGGTCTCCTGGACAGTCACCGGTTCTCTCATAGCATCATAGTAGACAGGTATTACTAACAGAGTGTTGAGATGGCCTGTGCTGGGTTATTTTCAGTGAGGGTTGATAGGATTAGGTCACTTTGTTGTCCTGAACGGTAGATCTTCTCCTCATTGGCTCTTAGTTCTATGAGCTTGACTAGCCTTAGGCGCTCTGAATGTGTCTAATGCTATAGTCCCTCTTCTCACACGGCCTCCTCATATGTAGCTGTTTGGCTTCACTTTTATGCGCTGGTGCCTGGATTGTGCAAGTGAGTAACGGAGTCTGATGAACTGTGTATTTTTTATACAGATGCATTAAGTGTATGCTCTGAATGTGCTTAGTCTACATTTGTCTTGGTAATCATTGATTTGTTTTATCTGGTTAAATGTCACATTGCTTTGAGTTAGACGACTGTGAGATTGTAACTGCCATCATCACGCTGTTTTTTTGCTACCGTATGCATCTCCTATTTACTGTCCTAAATCTTCAAGCGTTTCTCCAGTAATCCATTGACATGAATGTTTGACAGGTATGACGATGCTTCCCCCCAATTCTTGCTTTCTCGTCTCTCTTGTGTTCGTCCCCAGGCACTGGCTCCAGCGTCCTCTCTGCCCTGCAGGACGTGCCATTAGCCCTTTGGCCCTGCAGATCTAAGATGGAAAAACATCTGCAGGTCTTCTCTGTGCTGCAGTGGGTCATCTCCTTCTTAGCCTTGGGTGAGTGTGTGTGTGTGTTCTCACTGCTGTGCATTGCTCTGTAAAGCAACCACAGAAACCATGCAGTATTAACTCTTAGTCTCATTAGTCTTATAATAAGGAGGTCAAACCGCAAAGCTCCATACTAACTCCTTTATGACTTGTGGACTGCGCTGGTTCCTCTCCTACCAGTCCTCTTGTCTTTGCATGTCTTTTCTGGGTTTTGGCCTGTGGCTAACTTATTGATTTGTCAGTGTTGCACAAAGTCTGCATTGTGTTTCCATTCCCTTTCAAATAGATGATCCTACTGTCTCTCCCCCCTCCCTCCAGGTGTTGCCTGCACAGTGCTGTTGATCTACATGTTCTGTACTGACTGTTGGATTATTGCTGCCGTTTACACTGCCTGGCTCATCTTTGACTGGAACACCCCGAAACAAGGCAATACACTACAGATGTCAATCCAAAAAGACTGTTATGTAATGGTTTTGTCGCTCAAACAAAGAAACACAGATGGGCCACTTTAGATGAAGTTTGGATACATGGGGCATCTTTGTGTAGAGGTCCATTGTTTGAAAAAATATACATGAAATATAAATGGAGTAAATCTCTAAATAGATGTAAAATGAATTAAAGTAACACAGTATCTCATCACCTGTAGATCTGATTTTGAGGAGTTTTGGTAACTAAAACACTGCTTGACCCTTCGAGTATGAAACAGTAATGGTTAAAATGTTAAACTTTTAGATTTCACAACTGAATTAGCGGCATTAAACTTGTTACACACTTCAGCTATTCTTGCATAAGTGTCTGAGATAGTGGAATGAATGAATAGCACAAACTAAACTACGCTCTGTGTTACACAAGCATTAGCTGACGTCATTTGAAATGATTAGCACAAAACAATAACTGCATTATGTGTGAAGGATTGTTAGTTAAGGTCTTATGTAAGTCGATTCATATCTGACAGAAAGCATGTTAAAAGCCTAAAAACATCTTCTATGGCAATTTGCTTGTCGTGTTAGAGATAAAGAGGGTTTGGTGCTCTGAGTTGACTGATGTGGCGTTTTCTCCTCAGGTGGCAGGAGGTCCTCTTGGGTGAGGAACTGGACAGTGTGGAACTACTTCAGAGACTACTTCCCAATCAGGGTGAGTAGACGTGTCCATGTCTGAATGTGTGATTACTAATTCATCCAACCTTGAAGTATTTCTCCCTCTACCAAATTATCAGACATAGATACTCAGTACTATATGATTTTTTTTTGCTTTTTGCTTTTTGCTTGTGTATCGATTTTCAGTTGTGCGCAGGTTTAACATTATAGATAAGCTTATCAGGGGTGGATCAGGTATCGGCTGTCTGCTCCATACTGTTCCTTGCCCCATGTTGATTATGATGAGGCTTGACGTTGGTTAGGAGTTTTAGACTTTGTCCCACCTGATAGACAGCAGAGCGCCACAATAAGCTTGTTTTGCCATCACTGCATCTTAAGATGGGAGGACAACCCTGGTTCAGGCTGAGGAGGGAACACGTTATCGCAGCCTCTCACACATGTAACCATACATACACCGCACAGGAGGGGAGGTGCAGTAGCTGTGCACGATTTAACGTTCACCGACGTGATCTATGACAGGTACAGCAGCCAGAGGTCAAGGTTGGACTGTGGTTACAGGGAGTAATATATTGTGTATTCTGCATGATACCACCAGTATCACAGGGTGATCAGGGACAGAACTTTGAGGGCACTGTTCAATCAGTACTTTCATGCCACTGAATACAATGATTTAAAATGAAATAAAATAAAATATAAAGACACCAGATGAGACTCCTCTCTGTAAATTAATGAGCTCTTTTGTTTGCTTCCTTACTCCTCGGAATACTAATGAACCATAGGCTTCCAAATCATTTGTTCACCTCGTGGCTGTGTGTGTTTATTGTGACATCAAATAAAATATTAACCTCTGACTGAAAGAAAAAAATGGTCACTTTGCTCGAGTTTTGATTCACGTATCTACAGAGAGCATAAGCTAAGTTCTTAAGTATGGGCGATTCTTTTCTTTTTTGTGTGACTAATAGGTAGGTCAAGTTTTAAAGTTGCTTGAACTTTGTCTGTCGCTCTGATCTGTACTTTGAGCAGAGCACTGTGTCGCTGTGCCAGCCTCAGTGGGTTGATGAGATCATTATTTTGCCACCCTGGTGCTCGATGCCAGTCGGCTATCGTGTATCTTTTTACAAATTCTCTGAGCTGTTTTTATGAAATTGGATACAGAGCTTTGCTGACGTCTCTCTTTGTTGAACACTCACCATTTTCATTTCTTTCTGATTTCATGGTGATTTGACTCAAAAAAGCCTGAACATATCTGCAGGTAGATCAAGGATTAGACAAGCTTGTGCTTCCTGTGGCTAACATGTGACTTCATTGTTTGTGAATACACATCATACTTTTTCCTCTGGTTGCCAATGCTGATCAGCATCAGCTTGAAGACAGTATACTGAAATGTACTTTATCCTGCTGTCAGGTAGAGGACTTACAAAAAAGCCATAGATGTTACAAGCAAGAATGACCCCTCCAGTTTTATTCATGTAGTAGTTGAGTCGGAAACCAATTGGACAAAGCTTAAGAAAAAAAACTAGCTTAAAAACAAGCTGAGGAGGTCAGGAGTGTGACTCTACCAAAACTGTCATGAAGGCTTTTGCACATGAGCTCAGTCATTCAGTACTAAAACCAAAGACTCTAACACAGAGTATTTCATATGGGAAATGAGTTCTGTGCCACGAACTGTATATTTTCATGACAAAATGAAGTAACACCTTGATGCATTTTGTCCACAAAATGACAAAACCATCTGTGTTCCGTCCACAAAATGACAAAGGCATGTATTTTGCCACAGAAATATTTAGCACAAAAATGAAAAGGAACAGCTGAAATAACAACGGTGCGTTTCATTTTGTTGACAATATGCAAAAGGAACTTTGTCATTTTGTGGACAAGCATCAATGTGTATTATCATGAAAATGTTAATTGAGTATACAAAATCCTCTGTTTTCCATCTCTTTCTGTCTTTTCTTACTCCACACAGTGTGTAATGTCACTCATCCCCATTCACTTGGACACTTTACTATGAAGGTCTCGAATGTGATCTCAGGTGCTGATGGGGTTATGCAATGATGGTGTTTGCCTTGTCTAAGGGAGCTCTCTGTACACATTATGCTGGATCCAGATCTACACTACAGACCACAGTGCATTTTCTTATGAGCTGTAGTGTTCTGTATTATAAGAGCTTCAGCCATGTCTTTTAGCTTTCGGATGAAGAGGTTAACATTCCAAAGGCTGTACATTATGACCGTTAACCTGAACTGCTACAGAGCATGTGTAGACAGCACAGAGCAGGATTTTCTGTATGTCCTCATTTTATGGCTGTACTTGTGCAGACAGCACAGAGTGATTAAGGGCTGAGTTGATAAGAATGTCCTAGTTTTACTAAAATATAGCCCTGCATTTTTCCTCACTAACATGACATTGTCAGGTCTGGTTTATAAAATTCTTGATCTAGCAAAGGGTCACTTGCAATGTGAAACAGCCTAACACTGGGCCTCCTTGTGCTATTCTCCTTCAGCTAATTAAGACTCACAACCTGCTGCCCAACCGGAACTATATATTTGGCTACCACCCCCACGGCATCTTTTGTTTCGGCGCTTTCTGCAACTTTGGGACTGAGGCCACAGGCTTCTCCAAGAAATTCCCAGGGATTAAGCCTTCCCTAGCAACTCTGGCAGGAAACTTCCGCTTGCCAGTTCTTCGAGACTACCTGATGTCTGGAGGTGAGATGGTTTGAGAGTTGATGAAGTCTCATTTGAGCTCTTGAATCTTCTGATAACATTGACAACTGGTCCTCAGACCTTTGTCCTATTGCACAGCAGCAATGGATTCTATTTACTTGTGTGTCCTGATTTTGCTGATTTACAGGGCTTCACAGTTCGTTCTAAGAGGCTGCTTGCTCTTCTGACTTTATCTTTTCCCAAATAGAGTATACTGTATATATAGATAATCTTTAAAGTTTATTATTGGTCATTGTATGCCACGTTTCAAAAGGGTTCATTCTAAGTAACGCCTACAGGATAATACAGCAATGTTCTCTTGCTCTTATTTGCTATCTTAGCTGATGAGTGAATCCAATCGATTGTAGTTATCCTACTTTAGCAGTAGTTTGCATAGGGCAATACATCATACAGAGCAAGACAGTTGTCTGAAATCAACTTAAAAAAATCTATTTTGTGTACCCTTACATGACATAACTTAAAACCATACTTTTTCCAATATAATAAACCTTTGATCAGATGCTTTGTGAATGCTAAAAAAGCAGGTAATTGGCTAGTATTTGACCTACCTTCTGGAAGACAACATATTCTTTGTACCTGTATATTATTTTACAACGTTGCTCTTGTGATAATACAATTAGTATATAGACTTAACAAGTGAATATGCCTTCTCTACATTGCGTCTTTACTGTCGTTCCAATTACTGAGATTTTTTTCCCTACACAGGTATCTGCCCCGTAAACAGGAACTCCATTGACTACCTGCTGTCCCGTAATGGGACAGGAAATGCTGTGATCATTGTTGTTGGAGGAGCAGCAGAGTCTCTGGACTGTGCGCCAGGCATGAATTCTGTCACCTTGAAGAATCGCAAAGGCTTTGTTAGGCTGGCACTACAGAAAGGGTGAGCTGGGTGCACAACATTAAGACGCAAGGACACGTGAAGACTAAACACAACCTTACCCAAATCTGTATTTAATGTGCAAATGTCATTGTCATGGCTTTAGTGAATGTGGAATGAGTAAACCCTAGATTGTTACTCACAAAACATTTGAGGGAGTACAGGGAGTCACCTTTAACCTGGGCCACCCTCAGCAACGCATTACTCACTGTCACAAACTATAACCAGCGGCAAACGGGATGTGGAGCTGGTTTGGCTCATTAAAAGCCAGATTCTTTGTCAGATATTCTTGTGGATTATATATTTTGACTGTTTATGTCTTTTCCAAAGAAGCTTAGTGTTTGTTACAAAAGACATTCCGTTATGCAGACTTTTCATTCATAATAACTAGGTTAACATTCCAACTGTGATAAGCCTAGCCTGTGAATTGAGGACAACCACTTTCTTGAACTTTGAATGTACAGCAAGTGGTTTTGATGCTTAAAAAGAAGCATTAATGTCACTTTTCACTTATTTACTTAACGTTTGAGTTACAATTATATAAAATTATATTACTTTATTTATATTAAATAAATAAATGATAGGTTTATTCTTTAACTGCATTTGTCATAATAATTGACCCAACTTTACATAAACAATGACACAGGATGTGTGCAAAGTATATGGTTTAAGGAGGTTGTTGTACACAAACTAAGCAAAAATTTAAAAATTGGTTGTGTTCCTGTTAATTCTTTGTTTTGGTGGTTGAGTCCTGCTTTGGTTTACATCTGGGTTTTGCCTTATGCACCCTATTGGCTTTTTAATGTTTTTGTTCAGATGTGGCTTAAATCAATGTAATCATCATAAGATCATAGTTAACATTTACTACACAGTTTTTGTACAACAACAAAATCTAACTTTAACTAAAAATGTCTTTTCTTGAAATGTCTTCGTTTGCTGTGTGGAAACATGCTGTTTTTGTAAGTTTTCATCCTCTGATCCCTCAGGTCTGATCTGGTGCCAGTGTATTCCTTTGGGGAGAACGATGCCTACAAGCAGGTGATCTTTGAGGAGGGGACCTGGTGGAGAGCTGTCCAGAGGAGACTACAGAAGCTCTTAGGCTTTGCCCCCTGCCTTTTCCATGGATGTGGCCTTTTCTTTGGTGACTCCTGGGGTATTATGCCTTATGGCAACCCGATCACCACCATAGGTGAGTTCAGTGTTAACCGTCTAATGTTGTATTTTTGTGTATGACCTGAATTGGAGTAACACTGTGTATGGATATGTTCCAAAATGTTAGAAAATCCTCAAATGCTTCTGTTTCCAGCATATTTTATTGTTGGACACTACCCGAAAAACAGTCCACACAAGAAGTATTTGCTTTGTCCAACTTCAAAGGCATATTAATATTAACTTTAAAGATTTTATCAAATCAACCGTCTGAGTTTGTTTTGCTTGTTGTTTTAATCCTCTCTTGTGTTTTTATTATAGTTGGGGAACCAATCACAGTGCCAAAAATCGAGAATCCTACTGAAGATATCGTGGATATGTACCATGCAATGTATATCAAATCCCTCCAGTGCCTTTTTGACAAGTTCAAGACCCGCTTTGGTCTAAAAGAGAGTGACATCCTGCACATCCAGTGAAGGATAGATGGAGAAAGATGGAGAAATGTGACTGTATCATCAGAGCTCTAAGCCCTTAGCCCCTGTCTCTGTCCAGTCTTGTGCCTGGGTTGGATCTCTGGACTGTAAACTACAAATGAACACATGAACAAACTCACACTCTCTACATTGCCTAGCACAAGTGTAGTTAACAGGAAAATTGCAGCTTTAAAGAAAAGTGGCCTAGAGACTGACCCCCGTTCTTGTGTTGGCTTCACCTACGCTGATGCCTCCATCAAAATAGAAGCCTTAAATGTTGTCATTTATATTTTCTCAACGAAGGCATGAAGTTTGGACAGCTGGGGGATGTTTTCCACTAGATGGAGCTGTAAGATCACATGCAGGACTTTCAAAGGGTGCCACGTTTTTCCGTCACTCATGCATCCACTCATGCATATAATTGGCCCTAAGGTTTTAAGATTCAATCTTACGCTAAATGCACAAACAATGCAACTGGAAGATACCACTGAAGTATTGGGGTAACAAACCCAAAGGATAATTGAACCAAAGACCTATGTTGTTCCCCCACATGCTTGTATTACTAAGAAAGCTGAAAGTGAAGGAATTCTATGTGGTGTATTCATATTGTGAATGCATGTGTAGCTGTAATTGTATGCCATAAAGTATTAATTGTATTCTGTAGCAAGGAAAAAGCCCATTTCAGGGCTTTCCCTCAATTAATATTTCTGATGCACTTTTTGTATTGCTGATGACTTCATGAGATTTGTGTCTCAAGAACAATGCCATTGATACAAGAATTCCCCAAGACAGCTGTTTCCACGGCTGCTTGCCTTAATTTCCCTTTATGGTTTGACTGGTGTTCAGGTGTAGATGGTTGTGTTTTGACTATGAAGTCAAACTGATGTCTTTGTGTTTGGAAATGTAGTTCAAAAAGAAGGTGGTTGTAAGGATGAAAAACATGATGTTTGATGACTCTGGGGTACAGTGATTCTCTTTCTAACCACACCATGGGTGATATACAAATTGAAAGTGATCATAGTTGGTATTGGAAGTGATCAAATTTTGGTATTGTCTTATATCTGAGGGTGTCACTTGAATTTTCATCATATTAAACAAGAGCATATGGTGTTGGACAGATCCTGAGAATCATCAAAATATGTAAGGGCTTGTGCTATGTTGTGAGGATTGGTGGTAACTGGATTGTCATTTGAACAGCAAAAGCAGTCTTCTGCTTCACCATTGTGGCCTCTTAGAAAGCAATGTACAGTCTCTAATCTCTATCATCGATTTATAAGAAATAAACCACAAGACTTGTTTATGATGAACAGCACCATCTGTCAGCAAATATTTAAATAAAACTTTTGTATGTTTTCAGAATGAGGTGTGTATGTGTGTGTGTGTGTGTGTCCTGTCTTTGGAAATGTAATGTATCACACTACATTTTTATTCAAATTCACAAATTCTTAAACAATTTATCACAAACATGAAACCACTGCACAATAGCAGTTTGGGCCCCAAGATTGACCAATTCAACAATGTTTACTTATCAATACTGGTTATTATTGTTGATGAAAATGTTCATTTAAAGATATGACAATTTTGACATCAAAGTATGAGTATTTACTTAAGCTTTTTTACAAAGTACACACACTGCACACTGCTGTATGGCCCTTTTTTAATTACACGTGAGACATCAGAACGAGAATCAATACTTAATAGTTAAATGACAGCACAAACACGTTTCTGTGGCGGATGCTGCCTCCTAGTGGTAAATTGTTACTCTGCACTTTAGGGTGAGTCGGGGCCATGCTTACATATGGTAATCACTCCTGTTGCACAGTACGCCCCCTAATGGTCAGATAGAGAAATTAGCAATCAATGTTTCCCGGGGGTCTTGAACATGTTTAGAAGAGTACAGTTATGATCATGAATTCAGTAATAACATGATTCACTCTAATAACGCTCAACGAAACTAACCCTTTTGAGTTAAATGTCCGTATGTCAGTGACATAACGTCAACGAAAACCCTTTAGAAAGCTGGTTCAGGCTAAGTTTAACTAATTTTGGATCAAGTCTGTCAGTGAGCGACATGACAGAAATAACACTGTTTGACTGTGTCACCTGCATGTCACGCTGCACTATGTAACTTCCTCATATTTTGCAGCTTTGACAGATTTCAAAGCGTACTTGCCCCTTCCTCATTGACAAGCGGATAAAACAGCCAATAGCAACGCGGGTTTCCAGAAGTAGGCGTCACTTTTACTGACGGACGTTACTTTTAACGAATCAGCAGTGTAGCAGCCGCGCCACCCAACCAGAGACGGATTTCCGAACCAAATGTAGCAAAATAGCTTTTACTTTGTTTACGTCCTGTTGGTTAGCTGACAGCTGCTGGAGCGCTCTGTATGTATAAACAGCCGCGTCTGCATGTTTCTGCTGGATGACTGCAGCTTTATAAACTTTAAATCGAGTACTGTGGACGTCGAGGATGGGATGTTTTGTTGAATGAAGGGGACCCGCTACATGCCGACAGGAGGATGAACTCCATCACCGGTCGGGTTCTCTCCATCCCCGCCGCCTCTGTCACCAACTCTGGAGCCTCATCCTCCCGAGCCTTGCACGTAGAGCTCACTTCCCAGCAGGTAAACGCAACCACAGGTTTACACCGAACTCAGGAAAACTTAGACCGGGAGGTCTCAGTGTGTCGCGGGCTAATGTTAAACGTCAGCTGTAGCTGCTGCCTGGAGAAGCACGACAGGCCTGGCAGGCTAGCTAGTTAGCTAGCAAGTGTTAGCTTGCGTTTACCTAGTTCGCTGGAAATTATTGGAGCTGTATTGGCTTCACAGACACACCGACAGAAAGTGAAGTGATGTTGGGCAATTATGAGTCCGACACTTTGTGCATGTTGCCCCCTTCGCGGGCACATTTCATTAAACAACGAAGCGACTATGCTGCTGCTAATGGTAACTTACTTTAGCCAGCACGCAGGTGAGGGAGCTCAGTTGAGAGGAAGCACAGATGTCCACACTGATATTTTACTTTAATAGACAGCATTGTGCCACCCCATGTAAGAGTTCTCTTTATGATATAGAGAGTGATTTTTCTTCCAAGGACCTTATCTCCACATCTTTCATTCATTCATTTGGAAAGAGAAATGGCAGTTCATAGGTCTACCAACTTCACAGACCTTCAAAACAGGAGATATGGTTTGTTGTGAGAACCAGGCTAGGTAACATCTTTGTTGGGCTAGGATAGATATAAATGTCACCCATCTTCAGGAGCAAACATTTAATTTGCACAAGGCCCCCAGATAATGAGACAAATATATGTAATGCTACTAACCAACATGCTTTTACCACTATGCAGCACCCTCAATGCAAACGACTGGCAATGAATCAAGTAGAAAGCAGTGAGATCTCGAACAATCCTCTGACAATGTTACATGAGGTCTCACTTAGCAAGCTTTTCCATCAATCAGTGGTTGGTAGTCACGATGTCGTGACCTCAGTATCATAAGATTCTATCTGGCATTTTGGTCAAAAATGAGTCAAGCACATAAACGTAGTCAGTGAAGGATGCTTATGTTCAGCTTAAATGGATGTAATGTGTTTAACCCTCCTCATACCACCTGCAATTCAAGATGTCCCCACTGACATGTTGCCTCTGTGTTAACCTGTAGTCAACTCTGTCCTGGTTGCATGGATCTGCCATCTCACTGATTCACAGCACCATGGCAGTAAACAAGGCTCAGTGACTAAAAACAATACACACTCTGAGAGCTCCACTCCAGGGAGATGAATGAATGTGTGTCTAAACTCTCTAGACAAATCTTACTACACCTTACTGCTATCTACATAGTACCACACACACCCGCATTTTTCATGTAAAGATAATAACTTTTCATTTGTTTGCATGCAGCCGTTGTCCCGATTTATTAATATTTCTCTGTAGAAAGTCACATTGATCTTTGATAAATATTCCTTAAGCGTTAATTACGTAAATATTTAAAGATGTGAACTTGTGAAGTAGGTTTTGTTGATGAACCGAAATAAATAAATGGCCATATTCTCTTACAGTCTAGCTCTAGCATCAAATGGCACATAATGGCAATGTTACTACTATCTGAATAGAATAACATTTTGGTTTCTATGAAATTGCTTTAAGGTTATTTCACCAAAATAATAGGGAGTTGTCTGTTACTGCCATTAGAGTTTGCTTAAGAAATGGTTTACGCCCAGTGTCGCTAGATCCTGCTGGGTCAGTTAATATAATGTGTGTATTATGTCTCATACGTCAGAAATGTCTCAGATATTATTGCCCCAAGCAGATCTAAAGAGAAAGACACTCTCTACCACACTTGGCACTAAATGGAAGACGTCTTTGTGGACTTACTGGATGGTGCCACCTATCTGGTTGTAGCTTGGGAAGGACATACTGTGTGTGTTTGAATGCACAAGTGAAGATGCTCTGTATGTAAGGCTAAATTGTGCAGGGTGATGGCAGTATCGTTGTGTATTCAGGTCTGCTCGATAAAACTGCACAATAAAACTCTGTTTCAGTAAATGAGCCTATGTTTTGCCTAAGCTAGTCAAGTCTGGTCAACAGAAGTTGGACGTCTGTGTATTACAGATGTTCAGCAGAAGGTTTGAGACCAGCTAATCACTTTTTCACACCAAATTCTTTGCATCACACTACGTTCACAATATTTTTGTCCCGTGCTTAACTGTATAACGAGCTTAACTTTCGTCGTCTTTGCCTTGTAATCTGTAACAGAAACTTTTGATATCAGGGTGGTTTTATTTTTGCAGAGCCTGGACCCAACACAGCAGTTGTACATTTGTGGTCCGTTCTGAGATGTTCACCGACATATTTGAGGGAGTTACAAGTCTCTTGTGGAACAAATAGTTTTTTTGTTTCGTTTGACCTTAATCTTATAGGCAATCCCATGACTTAGATTTAGCCTCAGTATGGCTGCAGGAGGCTGGGCCTGCTGGTGCTGCGGTGACATGTTTGCCTGAAAGGAAAATGCGCCACATGGATACTTTATTCCTCCTGTATTTCCACACACCTCCCATTAAGCAAACAATAGTAAATTCTTTTACATTAAGCAAACAATAGTATACTCTTTTCATTAAACAAACTGTGGCTTCTGCTGAAAGGTTTTTTTGGAAGACAGTGGAAGACATTACACGTTTACTTAAGAATCATATGGTTTTTGATCCTGGGATTGTGCTGTGGAAAGCCTTGTCGTTATCGTACATCACCAGCATGCTGGCTATAAGCAGCAGATAGTCTGACATGTGTTTTTGAGCTTTAAGGTTTGAGTTTTAAGTTTTCCACGGCTTGTTCATTACGATTTGTGAATTCTGTGATAAATGATTTCAGAGTGCTCATGTGGTTGCATGACTGTCACGCCTCACTGTGTCTGCGGAGTTAACCAGCTACTTACTTTTAGCATGAAGATGTCACGCATTTGTTATTTGAAATGCTGACCTCTTGCAGTCATTGCATGAGAAATAGCCTCTATGAATGTTAATATTGCAATGTTAGGATATGGGCAAAAAAATCCAATGCTAAATCGATCTCTATGAGGATCTCCTTTCATTTGTCATTGTTTTCAGCTGTTTGTCACACCATCCTCACACTCTTCATCTCTCTTTCTGTGCCAAACAGAGACGTTTACGGCATTTACGAAGCATCGCAGCACGGAACATCGTCAACAAAAATGGTTCTCCACTGCTGGACACATTCTTCACCCTCCACCTCTGTATAGAAGACCGAATATCTAGAGGTCAGTAATAACATGGCCCCACACACAGACACACACTCACTGCTACCCATGACTGCACTATGAGAGAGTTCACAGCAGGAAATGCTACTTGGTGTCCATTTTCTGCCAACTCTGAAGTTGTGGCCCATGTTTTTATTCAGATTTATGTTTCTCCACACCAGTTTACACCCATTTACCCAGCAGATGCACTTTCTGTACTATTAGAATGGACCAAAGCGACTGCAGTAAAGAAGTAGTTAAGTTTATCAAAAGGGTGCAGTAGAAACAAGTAGTGTTTTGATTGTGTTTTGACTGTTGTTATATAGCTTTGCTTGAGTCATTCAATTCATAATCTTCACACAAAATGAAACAAAGTCATACGATGGCAGCTGGAGCAATAAAGAGTCGTTTCTGACACTGTAATGCTTACAGTCAGCAGTTGGAACCAAAGTGTGTTTTTTGACAGCAAAGTTGGTATCTGCAAACACACATTCGTCCCCTTAAGCTAGAAATTTAAGCATCAATGCTTGAATTGTTGATGTTATCAAGTGACATTTTATATAAACACTGAATTGGTGTCTGGCTTTGTGTTCAAATGTATCTTATTTGATTGTAGGGCTCAGAAATGAAAACAGTAAGACCACAGAGTCGTTCCATTATGCACTTTGTATGGATTAACACTAAGATTTGTCTCTGAATTACACACAGTCTTTTCTCTTTGCTATATAGGAGAAACAAATCCACATTCACACTTTAAAACTGAGATGTATAAAATTACAAGTGTGTATTTCTACTTTTGGCAGGGTTTTTCCTCGTGCATTTGTTTTTCTCCTCTTTTACTAAGCTCTCATTTGTATCTTTTCAGACTTTTACAAGAGTGAAATTATACGAGACTCACTGGTAAGTGTATTTATTGATAACTCTTTTGACTCTTTTGACCCTTGTACCCTGCCCTCTTGTATTAATTTCAGGGTGTTTAGTGCTGCTGCTGTTAGTGCGTGTTGGTACAATGGTCATTAAGCTGTGTGCCACGCAGGAGGAAGCCAAGCTTCCTGTATTTCACCCGCGCTTACATTGGTGTTCAGTGTTATTGCACTGACTTTACTCGAAGCTATGTGGAAATTTGACCTACAACCGTATTGCTTCCAATTTTGAAATCTATATAGGTATATGCTTTATACTCTGCAAAAGATCTGATGTTACAAAAAATCAAGTCATCTTCATTTCCAAGCGCTATAATATGCAAATAAAATAAATAATGTCACACAAGTAATGTAATCAACCTCAAGACCTGACATAAAGAAATGCACTTGGCACAAAGCAGTGGACTTTATGATGCCACCAGAGCAACTGTCTAATGTGATGACCCTGTCAGTCCCACATTAAACGTCACCTAGCAATGTTCCATGTTTGGAAACTTTCCCCATTTGGAATCAAGGTTTTGAATCAGGAAATAAAGATGCAAAATTACAGCTCAAGGAGCAGCAGAGAAATACAGACACTCAATGTCATTCCTAGCACTTGATTGGAAGGCCACAAACACAATTAGTGGCTATTAAGTTACAAGTTCAGTTTCGAGTTTCCTACAGCTTCAAACTGATTTCGAAACGTACAAAGTGCTGTGATGTGCCTCTCCGAGTAAAGATGGAAGGTCAAGATTACATCAACATGAATAAAACATGTGCTGTTCCCCTTTCTCTCTCTCCGTTAGCTTCCGTCAGTTGTGTGTTGCTGCGTGACTTTGGCAGCTCCCCGCTTTGTTTGTGCGGCTGCTGCTTCTCTGCGTGGAGCTGCGCTGTAGAATCAGCCACATATAGCACGCCATTACTGTCAGACTGCTGCAGAGTCATGAGCTGACCTAAGCTCTTTTCTTAGAGTACTGATCAGCACCACCCCCAGCCCTCCCTAACCCCTACAGCACAGCCTATAATGCTCTGTGGGAGACACCACTCCTGTCATCTGTCAGCCAAACTCCATTCTGTTGATTTCAAGGTCCTTAATGACCTTTGTTATCCGGTATTTGCTCTCTTTTCCGTTATCATCTGTCAAAGGAGACGTTTCCTGTTGGTCTTCCTGTTTTTATTCAAACCGCCATCTCCCTCTGCTTCCTCCAGTGACTCTCACTAGTTCTGTTTTCCTTCGCCATCTCCACTTCCCCCATGAATTGTACTTCTGCTTTTGAGATTCCTCTCCTGCCTGACCTTGAAGGGGTTTCAAAAAGCAACAGAGTTTTTTTCCTTTGTCGGAGGGAAATGGTACATAATGATATAAATGGCTTCTTTGGAGAACCAATAATCAGTGCTGTCAGTAAAGAAGTTCAGGGACAGAGAACATAACAGTGATCAGGCTTGGAAGGTTTAGTGTAGAGCACGATAATATAATTAAGATTGTGTCATTGAAATTACCACAATGGCCATTCATGGATTTTTTATTTCCAATTTTGTGCCAAACTCTTCAGCAGGAACGTAAAAGCAACAATTCCATGCTCATATTCTTTTCTTAATGACCCTTTTATATAACTGTTGGCATGTGGTGAATGCATTTATAATGCATTGATTTCCATTTGATAAACATAAGCAGAAATAAATAGTGACAAGCACCAGAACTTACTGGAAAAGTTTCTGTATGTTTTGAAACGCTTTCTCAGTGTATATATTCTTTTCATGGAGCTATTCTTACCGCTTTGTTAACACTTGCTTTGGATTAAAAGGTATAAAGAAATACAGATGGGTGACAAATCAATGGAAAAAAAGCAACACAAATGACCATAGCAAGCTGTTGGGCCGCCTCAAGTTGCCAGAACAGCCTCAGCATAAATTGTGCAATTCTCTTGAGCTCTACTGGAGGGATGGAACACCATTCTTCTAAAAGATAATCCCTCCTTTAGTGTTTTGAGGATGGAGGTAGAGATATCTCAAGTTCAAAACAAAGAGATCACCCTTGTCCGATGACGACAGATCTCTATCCTGATGGGAGTGCTCTCTTGCAGGATGACACTGTTCCCATCCAGAGGCCACTAGGGGTCACTGAATGGTTTTAGTGTGAAAATGATGGAAATCATATGCTGTGACCTCCTTGGTTACCCATCCCAACCCAACAAAGATTTTGGACCCTATGTCTTAGAAGAATGTTTTTCCATTCCTTCCCCCTGGCCTCATAGACTTGTACAGTCTATGTCAAGATGTATTGAAGCAGTGCTCGTACCTAACTCATACTGTATGTTTGTTCTTTTATTTGCCACCCATCCAGCTTTAAATATCATTTCTAGTATACAGTTCAAAGAAAGTAGACAGGAAGAAAATCCTGATTTATTTAACTTGAATCGAGATTTAAGATACTTTATTACTAAATGTGAACAACCAGTTATTGTGCCGTCACCTGTAATGTCGGGTTTGAATGTTCTGCTGTGACCTCATTGTTCTTTCTCACCCATACATTGCTTATCTGTGTGTGTACATCTGTGTCTGTGCGTCTATCAGAATCCGACGTGGCGGAGCCTGGACTTTGGCATGCTGCCTGACCTTCTTGACACCTCAGTGTCCTGCTTTGTGGTGCAGATCTGGGGAGGACAGGATGAACAGTACCAGCTCCTCATAGAATGGAAGGTCAATCTAGATGGCCTCCGATACGCAGGACAGCAGGTCAGCACACACACGCACAC
>OMOW01077366.1:5718-28474 GCA_900312555.1 Lamprogrammus exutus
TATCTCTACTTTCACTTCTGATCTGTTGAAAATTACACAAAACGCTGATTTTTCAACTGTAATTCAACATTTTCAACTATTTATTTGTGTGAATATACCTGTAATATATCTGTCAGTGTTACATAAAACACTGATCAAACATACAAACAAAAAGCTGCGTGTACATGTTTTGATTTGATTTTACCTTTGAGGGCATGAATTACCAAACTCCATTTCCCGGGACTCAGTAGTATACCCTTAAGTAAAAGAGAGTTTATGAATTTTTCATGTATCTCCTAATGTTAGACACTCTGCCTGGTAAAAAGACAAGCACATAAATCATGATGAACATGCTGGGATTAATTCTTCACCACTGCAGACTTCCAACTATGACTTGCACGCAGTCAAGCTGTGCAGTTGCAAAATCAAAAGCTTTTCAAAATGTCATCATGACTTGTAAGCAGTGTGACTTGCTCTCGGAAGTTCGATTTCACATTGTTGCCGCTGTCTACTCATTATCACCATCATTGGGCACTTCACATACACACAATGTCACACACGCACAAATAGCCCACTCATGTTCACACCTGGAGCATATTTCTGTCTTCCAGTGTGAGCATGGCTGTAAGGACTCCTATCTCCCAGGATGGAAAAAAAAGTATATTCTATCCTAACCATTTGTCATAGTGGGTTAGTCCTTTGGCTGCCTGTACGTTAAGTAATACGTGTTGCTGGCAATACATAATCCTAGTTTGAGAGGGAGACAGATTGGATTCCCCTTTTGGCAAACTAAGATTAACATCTAAGAAGATTTCTTACCCTGGACTCCTTATGAACTGATTGGGCTTCAGGATCGCACACTGAAGACGATACAGGTTCTCCACACAGGTCTGGAACATACATTATATCACTATGTGCATAAATTATACTGTATATCATATGACATAAACACTGCATATTCTATATTGTTTTGTGCCAGCAATGATTGAATGTCAAGAAAATTGAAACACACCCAGTGGAGTTTTGACAGCTGGGTTTGGATGAGCGATTGAAAATTCATAGACTAGAAGCATCTCATCAGTCGTCAGGTAGGCCTGCTTATTGAAATTTCTGAAAATATTCCACACGGTGACAGTTGGTGTCAATAATGACTAAAAAGATATTGAAGCACCAGTACAGAGAGAAGAAGATCCCCGGCTGCAGCAATTGAGTTTATTAACCTGGAATCAAACAAATCAGGCTTCAACACCTTCAGAACAATTCTACCCAAGCACAAAAAGAACGTCCTTCCCTTTTGTAGACCGTTTTCACGCTGTGCCATTCGATCACTAAGCCATGTGGGGCCCACATGAAAATGCTGGCAGGGTCTCCGTGTGTATAAAACATTCATGGGTTCACAACATGTCCTCTTTTTACTTTTAGTAATGACTAGAATATTTATCTGTGTGGCAAGGCTCCTTTAATACCAGGATGTCCTTTAACAGAGGAGAGCACAGTCAGTAGTCGGTTAGTGTTAGACAGCTCAGATATAACAAGTGTCTATAAAAGGTTGTTATCTATTATTCATGCTTTAAGATTTGATGAGGAATGTGTTCTTTCGGAAGATTGTTTCTCCTTTCTGCTCTCTCCATCCAGTGACAATGATTCATCTCTGAAAGCACAAGGGAGAGCGATAATGAATAAACATTACCTTCTCCTCCACTGATTTCCATCCCATGTGTATTTTCCAACGTCTGTTTCAATGTAAATATGACAGCAATGACGAGAAAGTTTCTTTCTATGGTGTGAAGTGGCTGTTTTTCTTTAAAAGGAGCATTAAGCAATTTTTGAGTCTTGTGTCTAATGTGTTGGCATCTATTTGCCTATGTACACATCCTGTAGACACAGAGCACATGAGTATCTCACTGCATTACTCGCCCTCTTTTCAGCTCTGGTTCCATGCACAACCTTCTGACAAAATATCTTCAACTTGCTACGTGTTTGACTCTGTTCACCTACCACTCGTGTACCTCGGCTCGCTGCTATTTGGACCTGGGAAAGTAGCGTACTCCTGCATCTGTCTATTGAGTCTTACTGCTTTGAATGAGCGCCTATAGCGTTGGGCAGCGCCATGAGACTCAATCATGTCGACGGTGCTCGCATTGGAAGTCAAAGGTAACTGTGCAGAGGCTTGTAGCTGAATTTTAAATGTGTTCTGTACTGAGAGTAATCCTTTACATTTCAGCCTTGATTCAGTGGTTTAGTGCGGTTTTAATGTCGTAGAATGAAAATGCCGTGCTAAATGAGCTGACACACCTTGTGATGAACCTGGCTTATTGGTGTCACTTTTAATCTTGCTTTATTTCTTTGAATGTTACTCCCTCTTGAAGATCTTATTCAGATTCTTGTTTGAGTTCAGGCCACATTCTCTATAGATTGTAACTCAACTTGTTCCGTAGCATCCTTGGACTTTCTGCAAAGCCAAAATCGTTTTCTCATTTGATAAATGGGACTGCCCGTTCGCTCCGACTCAAAGGAATATTTGTCCTTGAAATCCAAATATACAGGAGGCGATTCAAAATAATGTTGTCCATTCAACAGTTTTGCAATGAATTCTACATTGGTGAAGCTTACAGTATTCATTTTTTATTGTTAAGCTGTGTCAGAGGTATTGACTCAACTGTATGGTAATGTTTGAGGGTGTGATTTATACGTTTTTTGCATTGATACAAACCTATCTTATTTCAATACAACACCACAAACTGCAGCCTTATCATAGATTTGAATGTATTCTTCTCTCGTACAGTCCAAATTGCCGTAAACACCCAGTGTTTATTGGAGGGGTGTTACTGTTGTGTCCACACACTGTTTATATTCAAAGTTTGAATTGATCCTGTGCAGTAGTAGGAGGGGGAAAACATTACTTTCTGATTTCAGTCTTTTCTGTATTTGGTGACCACTAAGCTGTTCCATTATTGAGAACATCCATCTTTGTGTCAGCATCAGACTCATTTTCAGTTGATACCCAAAAACTAAGCTGAAAAATAAATCCCAGACTTTCTTCAGTTTGACCATTACTTGAGCCCTACTTGTCATGAGTGTGGGTTATTGCAGCCCTGGCCCTTAACAGAAAAGCCTGGGTCATTACAGGTTGGGAGGGCAGACAGTAAATCCATAGCTGTGGTGTTCTCTCATGGAGGTGTGGATAAACTACTTTAGTTGTGACAGAGCTGAGGAATAGAATACCTTTTAGTTTAAATAATTATGCAAATCATCTTTCGTATGCACAACCTGTAATTTCCATTTTGCTTCTGTGTTCCTGTAGAATCAGATGAAGAAAGGATGGCGGCTCGGTCCATCCCAGCATATCTGCCCCCCAACAAAGTGCTCTCGCCAGGAGGATCTGATGAAGGTAATTTAGTGGGATATGGGCCACTTTCACCAGACCTTTAACTCTCCCACACATTTATTGCTTTCAATGAGCCTGCTCACCTGCAATGCGCAGGCTGAAAATCCCTACCTTATGTGCTCCTCACTTTAGACGTATTCATATGAGGTTAGAGAGCATTGTTATGAAATGGAAGCATTTCATATTACTACATTCCATTACTGTGTCTACATTCTATTACGACTCCCATCTGTCCTGACAAGAGAGTCATTTATTTTGACAGGACAGGCAGAATAAAAGCCTGCACTCTTTTCGGGGATATAAAATGAGCTCTTTTTAGTAGCAAGATGTGGAACAATTATCCATAGAGGCTGTTCATCTTCAAATCAACCGTGATCATTTCTTTTATTACAGACCCATATTACATATTTTATGGGCTATTAATAGTGACCCCCTATCTTCTTTTGTATACTGTTCCTGATTACATCCAGGATGTTACATCTTTACAGGTTTTATACTGTGGTCATTTTTATGGTGTCTGACTTCAAAACATTTTAGAAATGTTTCCACCTTTACAGTGACAAATTTATGACCACATACAGTACATATCCTGAGTTCAATCATATGATTCTCTCCACGTAAATGTCTTTGAGAAGTAAAGGTACAGGTGAAAGCTGCTCATTAAACCGTCTGTTATGTTATAGATTCTCTTCATTTAGGGAAAACACAGCAGATGTCTCACTTTGAGTAGCTTTCAGCAGCTGTGGTTTATGGAATTTGAACATATTTCTCCTAATTTGGCCAAAAGATGCTTCTTTAAAACTTATAAAATACCTCAAACAATTGTCAGCTAATCAGACAGAGAGCGAGAGAGAGAGAGAGAAAGGCAGAATCATAAATAAGCAGCACAGAATCCAAAGCAAAAGCAGCATTTCATCTTTTTGTTGAAACCCCTGACAGTCATGGACCCAGTTACAAATTTTAATGCCACAGTGGAAATGAAAGATCCCCTTATTCTTTAGGGAAAATATATTTGCTTTCATGGATGAAATTAATCCCGTTTCTATTCCGTTGCATTTTGTTCCCCATTGTGTTTTTCATTTTGCTCTCAGATGAGGGCAATACGTCTGTCTGCTAATGAGGAAGGAACTGCCTAGTTACAGTGCAGACTGCAGACTGAGAGCAGACCTCTAAATTTTTCCTATTAGGCCACATTTTGACAGTCCTCTGCTCCATCCAATTTTTAGATGCAAACACTTGCTGCACAACATACTGGTCACCAATAGCCCTGACTGAACACACTGGAATTGTCTACACACTGGGACATGGGCCATGACATAGCGTGATTGCCATTCTCATTAAGCACAATTCCATTTTTCTTTGCTTTAATTTAGTCCAGTGCTGTTTTGGACAACCTGAAAAGCTTTAATTTCCATAGTGCACAATCTGTCACCGCCTTTTTTAGCTGAATGTGAGCGCACACAATTCAATTCTGGTTATCAGAGGAAAACAAAACCTCTAAATTGTCTTTTCTGGTGTGGAATGACACAAATACTTGCATACTGTTCAATGAATCAATTGCTAACCATCGAAATGAAATAAATAAACAAAATACATAAATCAAAAAGAATACTTAAATTGTTTACACTCAATTATTGTCTGTGTGGCTCAGGGGCAAGAATGTCAAACTATCTCTAAATGTTAATTTAACACGATGCCTGCGTCTCCATGTTTGTTTATAACAGGCCAGCCAGCAGAGTTTATTCATAATAATCAGATACTTTTTAACGGTTTATATTTATAAATATATTGTGTGCTGGAGAGCTCAACTAAATCATTTATGCCCGATTTATTAATGTCCATTCAGATTTAGATACGAGTAGAATGACCTCTAATTTCAATTTCATGTAAACAATAACAATTCTATTAGATTCCACACTGCTTTGCGACTGACATTTACTCATATCCAGATGAGTTTGTGCAGAATAAAGTTCACTGTATCACTGAAATACTGTATAATCGTGGCCATTTGCCTTTGCTGATTCATGAGTGTTTATGCTCCCATTACTGCTATCTATTCATCCCTTTGACAGCTGTGGATATTGTTTACTGACCCGTGCTTTGTCACAGAGGGGAGGTGATTACCTCCAGTAAATTGGTTGTAGATACCACACCTGCTTAATGTGGTTGATAGACATTGACGTATTTTTATTAAGAGGACAGCTCTTTTTTTTCAGTGTCTTCTGGTGCAAATACCCATCCCGTTGCACACTGATATAATCACAAAAGGCTGCTCTCTGAATCCTTTCGAAAGCCCCTTGTGGCCACACCAATTTCAAACCCTAAACATTTAATTAGTTCAATATTTGCGATCCAGTTCGACCCGCCATCCTTTAGTTAAAGTGATACTCCGGAAATATTACAATCACATTTTTAAAGTCTTTTTTTAGTAAGTTGGAGCATTTTTGGCGGGATTTGGTATTCACTTACCTGCTCTGAAGTAGACCTGTAGTCTGTAGAATGGACCTGCATGGAACCACAGAACATGATCCATGCAACACTTTGGAAGAGCATCTAAAAGCCTCTCTGCATGAAGTTACTAAAGATACGTGAGGATATTAATATTCATGCATAACTTCTTTGTGCTGTTGAAAGAAATAGTGTGGTGTTCCATGAGGATCCATTCGCAGACATTCAGACCTGTTAAAGTGAACGGAAAATATCACCAAATATGCTCCAATTTAGGTAAAACAATATCAGTAACGTTGTTTGGATGAAATTTCCTATTAAAAATCATTCCATTTTGTAAAATCCTCAAGAGTAGACAGAACTTAGAGGTCCGCTGACCAGAACACATTAAACTGACTTATTTTTCATACAACTTCAAATGGGATTTAACTCAGCACTGAAAATAGGGATAAATAAAGAAAATAAACACTTTCAACAGGGCTTTCCTTCTCTGCTATCCAGTTATTATTGACAGTCTCTATTTTCAATTACCGGTTTGTGACACGAGATTACGTTTTGATTTTTAGGAACCAAAACACACCTTGTCCCACATAAATGCACAATTTATACTGTGAATTTCTACTCACCTACAGCTCACAATACAACACTTACAGGCTATTTTCATGCTTTGGTTGAGAAAAACAACCAGCACAGCAACATTTTTGCTATGCTTTGGTTTGTCTTTGAAAAAGTTTGCAAGATTTCGAGTCGTGTGAGTCTGACTGTAGATTGTGAAAGGAATCTGTGATGTGTGTGTGCTCTCCACACACCAGAGGACTGAACAACTGTGGAATGTATCATATGTCATAATGTGTGGGGCGTGACACATTTTCAACATCTAATGAAATGTGAAAAATCTTATATTGTAAACCAGGCATAACAGTTATGATGGGTATGGATATGGTGAATGTCTGCATGCACATACACACATGTTGTGTATCTCTGTTGAAGGTTCAGATGAGGTTGTGATGGAACTCTGCACAGGGAGAGAATATTTCATATTTTGGTCCATTTATCCGGAAAAAAGCGAAGTGTTTGTGCTCCCAGAGCTGTGATGAAGAGCTGCTTGTATATTTGTCATTTGGAAAAGGGGAGAAGAGCAAGACGCTGTTTACAATACGTTTCCAAAACTGCAATATCAAGAAGCATATTTGTCTCTATAGCACTTGTGAGTCACAGAGACACGAAGCTCAGTGAAGTATAAGTATATGTTTCACACAGCAGACTGCTTTTTGATCATACAAAATTATAGATTCAGCTTTTAGAGTGCAGCTACCACTGATGGATCCCACTCAAAGAAAAGGCCAATCAGCTGAAGCACTGCAAGGTGCAATATGTGATCCAAATATAAACACAAGCATAGCCTTGTGGCAAAAAAACCCACCCTCCTGTCGCTTGAATTGAATTTTGATTGTAATACACCAAACAAATACAGATTTCCCATCTGAAAAGAGATTGGACCTTTCAGCTAAAAAACAAGGATAAGACTTATGGCACGTCTGTCTACGTTTTCTCTGCTTTTCATCTGTGTCTTCCTTTGTTTGGCTTGGATATTGTATTTCCTCTGTCTTCTCACTCTGTTCCTATTCTTTTTCTCATCTGTCTTCATGCCACCTGTGCACAATGGAAAGCTTTGCCATGTGTCAATAAATCCTAATCTCTCCACAAGCACCCGGAGGATCAAAAGATGGAACAAAATATCAAGTGTGAAAATGATGACTCTTGTTGCTGGTTTCCATCTTCCTGCTTAGAGGAAATGTGGCATTATTGTCAAATCAAAGCAGAGAATTTGAATATCACATAACCTCTTTTTTTGATGACTCTAATAATCTGTCGTGGAGTACCTCAGTGCAGGCCTTTTCCTTTCTTGGCTATACACTTCTATGTAATGTTTCTTATAAGCCCATGACCATATTGCTTCATAGCTTACGTTATTTGCATTTCCACTAACTTTCAGAAAATGGTCTATTACTGTAGAGTATAAACAATTTATGAATGCATGATAATTGCACTGAACTACACTTTCACTGTAAATCTGGAAGTAAAATGTATTGACACGGCTCTATGATTAATTTTTAATTACAGTCTGATATGTACTGAGTGCATTACAGTAAAACATCTATCATGGTTGTATTTTCTTCTGACAGACATGCTTGGTATCATTTTTAATATTCTCCTGGTCAAAGTCGAATGAGTCATTTATATAATAAATACTTTTTTAATCATGTAGTATATTGTCACTTGCTGCACTCAAAGCATTGGCTTATCCTGAAAGTACAGTGCGTGGTATATACAAACAGCTGTTTATTAATACTCCCCACTGACATTTCAGATAGAGAATTATGTTCCTCACAACATCCTCCTCACAGGGATGTTGGAAGGAATATAAAGGACTTTGCCCTGCATATGAGAGAGATTACGAGAGATTCACATTATGTTTGTTCATAGTATAATCACAGAAACATCCACCAATCCTGGTTGCAGAACGATCCCCTTACCAGCAAAGCGTTCAACGCAGTACACATAGATTCTTACACTGAATTGAACTTGATGCACCCAAACACCCACAGCAGGGGCTGGGTAATGGATTTTTAGGACTAATAATGATCGAGATTGAATTATTAATAATAATAATAATAATAATAATAATAATAATAAATAGTAATGGATCCCAAACAATAAAATAATTAATATTTAAAGAAATAAGATACGTGTGAAGGCAGGATATTTTGCAGTTGAACAATATTATGAAATGTGACATTAAATATATGATAAGTCAATTTCAATTCAAATAATACTGGAAATTAATTTCTCAAATAATAACTATACATTAAAAATAAAAACCACCAACAATAATTTGGGTCAAATGTATGATATATGTCATTTATATTAATAGAAACTTCCTATATCACAGGGAGAAGGTGTTGAAAGATTCCACACCCATAAACAGTTCGCTGTAATTACCAACCACTACAAGTAAGGTCCACAAATCTCCACCCTCATTGCCAGAACATAGATGGAGATCTCGCTCTCATTAACAGAGCGATAACCTCCTCCATATATCTCATGCACAGTAACGGAAATCCACATGTTCTTTCTCACATCCCATCCATCCAACACACCTGTCACATCTAACTGCTGCTGAGGAAGGTTGAGAACCAACAAGAGGAACACAAACCCTAATAACACATCTGCATTAACATGTCTCTGGCCCCTGATATATTCCAAAGACATCAGAATTTGTCTCAGCAATTGTCTCATTAGTGTGGTAATGTTCCTGACAAAAGAAGCACGATGCTTCACTTGGTTTCCACGACCTCTATGTGCCAACTCAAACAAACAATAACTCCCTGAATGACCATATAACTCCTGTCACTATTGTCATGGCACCACCACCACCACCACCACCCACAACTAGTTCTGCTGCTCCCATTGGCCCCCGTAGGTTTAAGTTAATGGGTGCTTTTATTGATCTCAGTCTGCAAAGGATGGAACAGGCGGTGTCATTTTTCCAGGAATGGAGAATCAGCCTCAGAAATATAACCAAATCAATTCCAGGGCGTGTAAATCTGTAATTCTTGTCTTGGTCTGTGTGCATGTCTTGTTTACGAAACAGAGACGGTTCAATACCACAAAACTTTCACAAATAATGCATTCTGTTACAATCAGTCAGAGTGGACCCAAAACGCAGACTCGGACAAAAAATAGTTCGTAGGCGAAACAGGTTTTAATCCCAGTTGAATGCTGAGCAGGACGTACACAAAACAGGACAATGAAGGTACAGGCAAAAATGATGTCAGGGCAGGCAGGGATCAAAAAACAGGAAAGACAAAGAACAAGGCTACGGTACAGAAGGGCTAAGCTAAACTCGACATCAAAGGCAAAAATAGGTTGGAGACACAGAATACTACACAGGGAAAGATAACTGCATTACACTGGAGAGCTAAGCACAACACACTAACAATCTGGCAGCGAATGGATAACAGACAGGAGAATATATGCTGTGGAGGAGATGAGTAGATGGGAGGCAGGTGTGCAGGCTGAGCAGGTGAGATGAATGAGGGGTAATCACTTCACCTACACACACACACAGACAGGGGGGAAAACAGGGGAAAGGGGAACACAAAAGAACAGCTGGAGACAGGGCCCAGCCGTGACAGCATTCATCCTAACTAACCTCATCTGCAACCTCAAGTACATCTGGTTTGGTGGTAAACAAACTGACCCACACCCATTGTATACATTCATTGACTTGTCTTAGATGATTTGGTATGGATCGCCATCCTAGAGGTATTCTGGGCACGTCCAAATGGGAGGGGACCACAGGACAGACACAGAAGTCCTATGGATATAATGTATGCTCCACTCATCCTGGTAGCGTCTCGGGATCCCTCCGGAAGAGCTGGAGGACGTGGCTACGAAGAAGAATGCCAGGGCAATTTTGCAGTGGCTGATGCCTCCCCAACATGGAAAACCTGTGGGAAATGGATCAAATATTAGGACCACCACAATTTCCTTTTATATTTTCAGTTAGAAAACCAAATATTGCCAATTTTAAAACATACTAAATCTTACTTATGCAGAATAGAGCTGGATACTACACATCATTTCTGGGTGAGAGACCTGTTCGACAGGTATTTCCCCTACCCACATAACACTTGAAAGTGCTTTGGGAGAAAGACTTTGAAGTAAAGGCTTCTGATAAGAAATGAAGGGAATATCTCCAGGGTAACCTATCATTTGGTCTGTATGTATGTAAGTATGAAACCATGCCAGTGGGTAAATTAAATATAGCCCTGGCTTGTCTGGTCAGTATATCAACTCTCTCTGTCACATTTATCAAGGGATATATGGATCATCCGTTTCAATTTTGGCTAAAGATTTGCTCATAGATGTTGTGATGCCATTTTGACTTTGATCCCTCTGCCACTGTGAGTGGTCATCATAGCTCGAAGGCTAAAGTAATTTTAAAACACAAGCAGTTTGTTTTGTTATGTTAATACAGGAGCTAAGAAATGCATTTCAGCTGTTTAGACGTCACAGTGCCCAGTTCAGGGCCTGGTTCAAAGAGTTTAGCAGTATGCAAGAAGGAAGATACAAGATTAGAGAAAACGACCTTCGTAGGCATATGGCAAATTTCCCTTTACCACCTGTGAATAGTCGACACAAGTGCCATTAAAAGACAAGACATGGACACAAAAGTTGGAATAAGACAGAATCATACTGTGCTCTGTTGCATGTAAATAGTCCAATTTAAATTTAAAGGATGAAGCCAGGAGTTCCAAATACATTCTTGTCTTTTCTTTAACATTTTGATGGATGGCAGAGGGAAAAGTGTTCATTGTCTTTGTCGCCTGGTTAAATGAATTTATTGACATCGATTTACTGTAAGAAATATAAAATTGGAAACTTCATTTCAATTGATGCTGCAAAGAAAGTTATAGGAGGATAAACAGGCACTTGGGCTAATTGGAAATTAATAATTAGAACATGGTTGGAATGAGATAGGTGCCTGTGGCCCAGTTTATGTTTCACCAAGTCTCAGTCTTAATATGTGCCTGGATGTCTGCATTCCCTAATCCCTAATCAAGTCTATTTTAATAAGTAAAGGCACTGGACCCTATACCACTTTCTAAACTGATTAATTATCTGTAGAGAGTTTCAGAGCACATTGAAATTAAATTGAATTTGAGAAGTTGTTCTGAGATACACAAACATGTTTGTATTTCACAAGAGGATTCAGAGCAGGAGGGAAGGCAAGCATAGAAACAATTTAGAGACAGAGACAAACCTTCATTTAACTGCAGACTGCACCACTGATTGTGGGGGATTCAATTATCATGGTATGGGGGGAGGGAAACTTGTCCAAATATCATCTGAGCAACCACCAAAAAAGCCGACTTATTGTGCATGTAAAGAAAAAACGACATCTACAAAGCACAGTCAGAACTTCTGCAGATTTGATGAACTTTTTAAGACTTGTGTGCCAAAATGCATCTGAATTTTTGAATATTTGAATAAGCATCTCAGAGAACTTATTCACAGCCTGGTGCAGATAATCAGATGTAGCTATATCTCTAATAATCTTTGTTCTACATGTGCCCATATTGTGAAAAGCACCGCAGAGGAAGGAGGACGTGTGGGCTGATAGTGGGCTCATTAGATACCAACAAACCAAATTAATAAATTGGTTGACCCGTTATAACTTATAACATCCCACACTTCCTCACTTCTCTGACTCCTGCTCAGCTCTGCCCACTGTCAATTCGTCTCCTCTGCTATGCTTTATTCTTGCCCTCTGCAACCTCCAACAATACTTCAGCGGTGGAGCAGATTGTCTCAACAAGCGCTGCCCTTAAAAGTTCTTTCTAAATGCAGACAAATGAATACATAACTCGGGGAACTGGCCAAAGTCAAATAAGGGCACATGCAGCTCTCATTACGAGGTGCCAGATTGAAAATATTGACCTCTGATGGCTGCATTTGCATCCTGAGCAAGGATTTGTTGTGCAAGACTGCCCTGCCCTATCACCATCTCTACAGCACAGTCAGAAAAGTGTTTGATTCCATATTCAGGGTGTTTCTGGGCATTACTGATGCATCCCACCCAGTCAGCAGCTGTATCATAGGAGACACACCATAGTTGGTTGCCTCGCTCTACGCTGGTGAGTAAAGGAGCAAATGTCATCAGGAATGTCATTCTTTGGTTCAGATCCTGTTTGCTGGTGTTCATCATCTATCCCTTTTCTGTAAAAAAAATGTATTTACACTAAGGAGAATATATTACATTCTGAATTAGAGGGAAACTCATCTCCACTTTGTTCTGGCACAGCACGTTGGGAGTCAATGTGGGGTTGCCTCAAAGGGATGTACAAACATATTCTTAATTAGGTGCATAATATCCCAATCAATTCTAGCATTCTAAAATCTCCTGTCAGGGCAGAACTACTCCAGAGCAACAATTACACACAGTTAAATGCCAGTGCCATATCCTTAGAACCTCATCCAATTCCAAAATAGACATTTCATTTGATTTAATGTACTGCACACAATTAAAGAATGTGTGGGCTCAATTCTTATAAAGATGACTATTTTCCCTCAAAAGGTTCCTTCAGGGGTCCTTTATGGTGTCATTGAATGTGAATAGGGTATTATGGGTAATTCACCTTATGTATCTAATGGGTTGTTTAAGCAGAGAATTCTGAACTGCAGTTTAGGGTCAGGGAGAGTGCAATGTGTAGATTGGATCTGCACCCAACCGCCTCACATCCCATGTCAGCCCAGTTAGAGAGTCATTTAATTATCCTAATTTTTTAGAGCAATCAATACCCAAATCCAACCTTTTGAAATTACAGTAGTTCTAATACACACTAATTTTAAATTCCAGTAACGCTTGTAATATGTGTGCCATAATAGCAGTGGTGGATAAAGTATCTTGAAGCCATACTTGTGTAAAAGTAGAGGTTTCTCATTCAAAAAAGACTTTGTTACATGTAAAATTCGCCCATTACAAATAATACTTGGGTAAAATTAACATCAGCAGCTAAATGGCTTTTACTCAAGTATCAAATGTATTTTTTTTTGATAATAACTGTGCTTAAGTAAAAGTTGAAAGTGAAAATAAAATTATTTCTCGTTCCTCACTGTTGCATTTATACCATGTAATAAAGTTTTCCAATTAACAAAATCTGTGTTCTCGGCTTTATTCTTGTAACATTTAGACTCTTTTCTCGAAAAGTCACGTCTATATTCTCGAAACATTTTGACTTGTTTCCTCAAAATATTACGACTTTAGTCTTGAACTCTCTTTTAAATTCCTTTCAACAGTGACCCTAATACTAAACACTATTATACTACAATACTAAAAATAGTGGAGTAAAAGTATATATTTTATTTTGGATATGTAGTGAAGTAAAAGTAATTATTTGAGAAAATATAAACACGCGACTAGAGTAAATTTCTCCCAAAACATACAAATTTTTGCACTATTTTTTACTTTGTTACTTTACGCCACTGCATAATAGTAAGTTTTCTGCTCTGCTTTGACAATGATGGTCCCCACCTACATTAACAGTAATGAAGGAGCCAAGACACAAGTCAGGAATTCTGTCCACATTTCAGTACTTTGTTCTTCCCTCACTGAATGCAATTGTAGAGTTCCTGTTATTATTTTCATCTGACAGTTAAGGATCCTTCTTGTTTTGTAATCGATGCACCTTTGCTGAGTGATTGGAGCTGCAGCAAAGTACAAAGAAGTGTTACTCCACTACTGCACAATGCATAATGCAGGCGATTCTCACTAAAATCCATCAAACTGTGAATGGTTGGGAAGTTTTTACTGTGAAGCAGCTGCAGGAACCCCTGAATTACTCACAGAGGTTAGATGCCCCATCGTATTCTTTGTACGTAGACTTTGCAGAAAATGGTTGCTGTTTTAGTCCTATTTCGGCATCCTGGATTCATTTAATATATTTAATATTCTTTTTGGACTTAAGGTGTTGTCGCTGAATCATGGCCCCATTATTGTGTTATGTATGTACCTCTATTTTTACAATTATTCTAGCCTTTTTTCTTTGTAATTGTCTGCTTCCACGCCTACAGGTCAAAAAGTCCCTTGAGACATTGTAAAATTAGGTAAAAGGTTAGAAATTTTAACATATAAGCTTAACAAAGGCCAACCTGAAGGATTGCTTTGGTTGGTTTAAGGTCATTGAGGGCTAATAAGTGAACTTCAGCTGCACTTCATTGTGACTTCCACCTCTTTGCAGGCTCCACATTACATCAGAGTTACATTAAGTTGCACAGGCAATAGAGATCTGCAGCCTGAACCCTCTCCAACTGCATCTAACTATTTTTTATTGTATTATTAGTATTATTTTATTTTAAGTAGCCAATTATGACCCCAGCTTGACAGGTTCAGCAGCTCTGCTGATGCTGTACTGTGGTTTGTCTTATGTTACATAATCCAGTCACTGACTTTACCCTGAGCACTCACGGTATCTCTACTGGGAAAGCTCTTCAGCATTGTTTATGTGAAAAATAATTATTCTATTTCTTTCCAGTTTATCTCTTGTTAAATGTGAAGACAGTGTGTAAACGATTTGTTGATTAAGGAGAACACCACCATACAGTGTGTACACTAATTGTTTCAGTGTGTTTGTTCCAGTATTGCAGTTGCTAAATGCCACGCCGGTTTATGTAAACACATGGTTTCTCTTAAATCAGGTAAATTATAAGACCTGATTTAATAAGCCAATAAAACTTTATTATGTACATTGCGTGTGGAGTATACACATCAATTTTGAGGGGGGAAAAACAACTAATTCAGAATAAATGATCCTGTAGGAAACAATTTGTCATCTGACGAATTAAATCAGTTTACCTATCAAAGTGTAAAAGGAGTGTGGCCCATTATCGTACAGCCCAGGGTGCCCCAACAAGCAGCTACTTGGCTTGAGAAACCTGCCATCTGTTGGTGATTTGTATTTTGGGGTAATGGGATGCAGATATTGCTGCATACAGTTGTTGCACTTATTTAGGCTTATTATATACACTGCACTTCAGAGAGAAAAGTTAGAAAGAGGACATGCTGGTATTTAGATTAGGGTTTGATAATGGTATTTATTCAGATCAGTGGTGTTTATTCAGACTGGTCCTCATGAAGAACTCTGTGAAGTCCTCATTATACCCATAGATAATCAAGGCACTGGGGAGCGGAGCTGAAGCCGGATGACGGAAAGGCTCATAAAATGTAATATATTCATGTCATTCCTTTTATCTTATATGGTACAGCACAGGAAAATCTATGAATGATAATGATCCTCTTACAAAGCTACAAACCAAGTTTCTTGTTAAAAAGACCTTTAAACTTCGAGGCACTAACATTGACCGTTCACAGCAAATTGGTTTTGGTGTTTTGTGTTTGTCTCAGATTTTACACTCTGCTAAGCTTTGTCTCAGTGTAGACACCTAAACACTGCTTAGGATATTTTTCACCTAATCTATTGCATTTAGTTAACACCCTTAATTTTCTCATAGATTGAGTTTGCCTTTATGTGAAAGCAGAAATAGCTCTTGCATCGTGATCAAAACAAGAATCTTGGCCTTAATGCGGATCAAGACATTGTTATGATGGAGGTCTTTATCACTTTCAAATCTTATTATTACTTCTTGTTTTACACAATTTTCATTAAGCGCCACGTGAATTATAAAGATGCCAAGGTATGAATGTGATGGTGTAAATGTGTATCTCCTCATGCTGATTAAGGAAATTAAATAGTCTTTAAATACAACAAACTGGACCAAAAGCCTTGTGGTCTCATTTTTAATGAGTGGAATTGAATGGATTTTTCTCTTTGTGCTATAGTTGATAGGGTGAAATGGCAGAGCATGTATAGCTTCTGTAATTGTTGCATTTCCAAGTGAAATGTGATGTGTGGACAGAATATAATTCCAAGTGGGATTTGTTTTGATTTCAGAAGTAGGTATTACCTAGCATCACAGTGATTTGCTGCACTCTAGCCTGCTTCATGCTGTTTGCATTTGTGAAATTGTGAAATTACACAGTCTGAAGTTTTCACGTAAACCACAGTGTTCAGTGGACTACACCTCATATCACTCTCCCAGCTATTATGCGCTCCTGTTACAAGGTTCATTGGAAATATGATGACAGGGTTTAGTTTGACACCCCAAATTGCATTTGATTGGACTAGATATGTAATTTGCCCTGTAGTCATTGAGAAACATGCTGACATTTCTCCCAATTCGAAAAGACAGGGATTCTGTTTTTATTAAAAAATGTGATTAAATGGTTTGGCATATAGCAGTAGATGGCAGAACAATTACGCAGATAACAACTTGGAAAATTGCTTTTCATTTCACCATTTTAATAGTTTTGAAATAGCATTCATACTGATAGAAAATGTCAGTTGAAAAGTCAAAATTATATAGCTTCAATGTACAACATTCATTCTGGATGCAGTTAGGATTGTGGTCTAATTTGAAGACCTTTCAGGACCCTCACAGATCCTGCCTCCCTCCCATGCATTACACCAAGGTGTAATGTATAATACATTTTTAAAAAGTCCTTGTAGTCCATTTAAAATGAATATAGTGTGTGAAACTATTTCCTTGGTAAGTAGCAGTACAGTTAGCAGGATAACGTATTGTCAGTGGGTGATGTGCTGATCATTCTTTATCCCTTTTGGTTCAGTCTTCATTATAAGACAGAGAGGGCAGTTTGGTTGCTGCATGGGACTGTGATATAAGGAAGATACAACATATTGTGACGCAAAAGCCAAGACAGACATTAATAAATACACACAGAAATACACCAGTGCAGATCAAAGTAAAATGAATAAAGAAGGATAAAAGATATGCAGGTTAAAGGTTAAGTACAAATTAATAAAAAATCTGCAGAAGTGTTTACAGAATCAATAGCAAGAGATCAAAGTTTCTTGTTTCTTAATTGTGAGGTTACATCCACAGACTGGGGACTTGATAATCCAATGGTAAACATTTTCAACATGAACCACACTTTCACCATGTAGAGCATGTGAACATCTCTGTGTGTACTATAGAAGATTTCTATTCAACTTATAAACTGAACAGATGTATCCTATGGCAGTTACTGCACTGAACCAGATTAAATCAGTTGATTTGGCTGGTCTCATTTCTTCACAACTTCACACCTCAGGTACGTACACACTCAATATACATTACATGTATAGACATCCCACATGGAAACAGCTTTCGTTTGAAATCCACTCTCACAGCAACACCTTTACCATCGCCATCTGCACCAGTGAAGCGTAGCGTGAGTCTCTTGGGGTGGCTGTGTTCAGGCTGTGTTTGAAGCTGGCTTATGAAAGTCTCCCTTCTTCACACACACTCAAACAAACAGCAGTTGGCCTCACCTCCCCACTGCATAGCTGATTTGTCTCCTCGCTGGGCTGGGCAAGGGTAATCTTTCTGTCCTGGGGGAGTCTTCTCCAGGTGGCCAAGATCATAGACTTCATCTTACAAAGGGGTGGATAAAATGATTTGAAAAACTCAAGGGTGAATGGGAATTAGCAGCATCTGCCATCTTTAAGAGCACTGCCAATCAGCACCTTGATGTAGCAGTTTCCAAAAACAAGAGAAGCCAGATGATATATTTCCATTACGGTGGTCATGTTGCGTGATGATGTATTCCTCTTCCTTTGTGTGGGTATATGCGCTTAGACTGCTGGGTCTGCAAAATCGATTGTTCCACTGTTCATCTTTCCAGCAGAATGTTCTCTGTTACACCTGGAAGAGCCTCCTCCTCGGCTGTGCTACCCTGCTCATCTGGTGTTCCCCACGGGTCAATCTTGGGACCCTTTGATTTTCAATGGCAAAATTTTCACTTTTATGTTGCTGTTACACTTAATTTGTTTAATGAATGCAGCTGGTCTCAGCACTGCCGAGCGCTAAGATCTCTTTCTGAATTCTAAAGAAATTCTTGCCTTTCCTTTAATGGTGACTAGGGACCATGGTTGTGCAAGCATACTTTTACGATACATAGCTCCAATTATGTGCTTTTTACTGTTTGCTGACGTTCTTAAAAGCTAATCAATGCTTTTATTTCCCAATGCTCGGTCATACGCAATTCTCTCAAGGATTTTGTTTAAGAACTTTTATAACTGTATTTTTTTCCACATTGAGGCATCATTATATATAGTATGTGCATAAATCTCAGACGTCGTCTGACATATCTCATAAAGTTTGTTTTTCTTTAATTCTGTGACACTGGTTGCATCATAACTTTTCCATTGTCACCTCCTCTGCAGTGTGCATTATGTATGAGTTGAGAGAGCAAAGCGTACACAGGTATTATCGTCCATTGGCTTCCTGGTGATGTGTGTTTTTCAGTGGCAAGCAAACCACTGATATGGGCTATGTGAAAGCATTTTGTTGATGTGTGTTGATAGAGCCTCTGCTTACCTTTTGCAGGCAATGCAGTTTGCCAAGTGGCCAAGCACACAGTCTGCACTGTCTGTGATAAGCATAGCGAAACTGCTGATGAAGTGAGGTCAATTTCATGGGCAAATCTCCAGGCAATTTGTATCCCCTGCCAGTAAGTGAGTAAATGCACAAACAATCTCTTTATATAGGATGATTCTAATGCACTGATATTTGCCACATTATTCATGGTGTAATTGTACTAAAATTAATTTTATTTTACTAAAAAATTCACTCTGCTGTCCTCCGTCCTACCATAAACAATGATGAATGTCCCTGTCATGCTGCATGTGGAAGAACAGCACACTTACTTTTAATAAACTCAGCTGAGCAGAATTTTCATTTAACTATTGCTAATTTATTGAAGTCAGTCTCAGAAATTACATTTGTAGGCAATGCCTAACCCGAGTATGAAAAGGAGCGTGAACCAAGCGCCTAGTGTCCACCCATCCACATCACTGAGCTCAATACTTTTAATTTAATAGCTATTAAAAATTTGTTGCATCTAAACATGATTTGTAGGACAGGAGGAGGATTGTTTCAACTCCACATTACAACGTTAACACATGCAGCCAAATTGTATTATATTATAATTGTTTGTCTTCTCTCACATCTTAATGAAACTGAGCTGGGTTCATATCTCATCATACTCTCAAATTTACTCTTCATAAGAACTAGATTTTCAGGAATCTCTCTGCATGACCGTATTAACTAATTCTCCAGAAATCAATCTCTCTGGACACATGTACTTAAACGCCTCGTGCACCCCTGCTTCCTCATCTAAATATTTTCAGAATCTTGTCATCGTTGCCATGAAGACTGGAACCATGATTAGTCCCTCAATTTAGAGATATTGCTGTTGCATGTGACTGACAGGATTTGCAGTGTGTGCTGTTTGGAATCGTGGTGCTCTGAAGTTGTGGTACTGTATTTTCACAAATTTGAACAGATTAAGTGTTACACACACACAAAAAAAGGCTTCACTCCTCTCTGCAATTAATGGCAGACAATTGGGCAGAAAACTGGCAGCTCTGTGGCCCTGCACACACTCATTGTGTGTGTCAAAGTGATTGAGAATGACAGGATGGCATCTAAGCACAAGAGGAGAAAAGTGGATTACGGGAGCAGCAATCAGATGAGCTTGTTCGCCTCTCCTGACATATTGAATTTACTTTCCCATGACCTCAACAGGAGGTAGACTTTGTGATTGGTCTTGTGAAGATCGTTTCACAGCCTAATAAAATGACACAAAGCTCTATCAATAAAAGTACAAACAGTGATAAGGGCAGACAGACGGGGTACAGTTAAACTCCACTAATCCTCCTCACACAGCTTTAATACAGAATCCCTAAATTTGCATCCACGAATAACTGAACTTTATGGATTAAGTGTGCAAGTTGTGCGGTAACTTCCTGGCCTTCTTCCTATTTTGCTTCATTGTTTTCCCCCAAAGGCTTAGGGTCAAGATTTGCACAGGCACAAGGGAAATAATTATGGTTTTTACCCTCATTACAAGTTATACACAATTATTCCTCTCTTGATCCCTAAACTGTAGTATTTTAACAGAGTAAATCTGCAAGTGATCCCATCCTCTCCATAGCTGCTAAACAGACTCAGTCTCTTTTTTGTCTTCTATCGTTGTTGGCTCCTTCTCCAGACCAGCATTTAATAGATTTTAAAAATAAACAGTCACCTTCAGGTCATTTCCTGATTTTCAGTTCATTTCCTTGCATTTTACATAGTTTATCCGCAGCAACTACTCTAGGTTTACACTGATAAGGTGTAACCAAGTTGCACAGTTGGTCCAGACGATGCCAGTGACAGTTACAAATCTGTGTTTTGTTTGATTAAATGCTGTGAGATATGATTGGTATTCCTCATTTATCATTGCCAGCTGCATCTTGTTGTCCATTGTGATGGTCTCATGCTTTTATTGTCACGTGTAATTAATCTAACACATGCTAAATGTCACATACAATGGTTCACTTAGGGGGTTGTCATTGTAGCAACAAAAGCTGGTGCCAGCAATCCGGCCCCCGTGCTTTGGATTCACACTAAAATTAGTTGCAAATCAATTGCCGGTGTGGTGTTTTGGACAATATGTCACATTTATTTGTCATTGTAGCCAATTGTCAACATACTGTAGTTTTGATGCAGGCTGTAAATTGTCCCATTTTCTGACCTTCTTACCATCTGATTGCCCTACAGTCAGAATAACTAGGACTATAATAATAACCAATGTACTGATATGATCTGTTATTGTAACTTATCTTTGTTTTCCACAGCCTCTCTCATGCTGTTGGCGAGGCAGCTTTTCATTAGGTCATGTATATTTATAAGCATTACAGGTTTTCCTTACATATTGCGATGTCAGAAAGGGGCGACTGTCATCTTGAGTCCTACACAAATACCCTTATGTATATGTTTTTCTCAGTGCATTGCAGAAGGCACCAGAAGGATTGAGAACACACTTCCTACGCTTGCTATTAGGAGAAGTAATGTCACTTTATGGACTTAGCTTACACCATTAAATGAAACTTAAACAGCAAGCAGGATGGAGTGAGAGAGGAATAAAAATTGTCATATAATTTCTATTGAGGATAATTACTGTGGTAAGAAGGTCCCTCCAGGGCGCGGGCATAAAAAAAGCAATTGACTGGATTGACGCAAATGAGGAGCATTGGGGAGAGTGCTGAGATGAAGAAAGTAAGCCTTGACAAATCACTGCAGGTGATGTTTATGTTAGATGTTAACTTTCACTGTAGAACATCATGTACTTTGCTGTAGATAATTAAAGAGCAGAATAAGACACTTTGCAGCAGGTTGCACATCATTACCAGAGGAAAGTGAAAAACAGATCAGTTTGTTTGAAGATTGCACACACTAGGTGGCAAAGTTAATGTGGATTCCTAAATGTTTCCTAAACTCTGTACAACTCAAATCAATCTAATCCATGATTCATAACACAGTTAGGTTCTAGCTTAAGACTATTTCATAGATGACTGCATGGATGATAATTGATTTTATTTATTTATTTTATCGTACAGATAAATCGTACAGACCAAAGATCAGCTGGATCTTCTCTCTATTACTTGCAAGGGAGGAATAATTTTCAAACGTACTTTGGAGCCCTGTAGTTAAATATTAAATGTCCCATTTTCAGCTTGATCTCAGTAGCTCTGACCTCCAGCCAAATGAGTTCCTGAAACTGGCTTCCCCCTACGTGATTCTGAGGATGTAACCGTAAAACTATGCATGCTTTATGACAGACCTCCCATCCAGGCATCCAGGAATACCAAGCAAAATGTCATTGACTCCAAAAGCTTCAAAAGAATTGATAAAAAATGTATTTTACAAGCCAAAGTTTATCTTGTGATGTGGCTGTCCTGACTTGATTTGATTTGTGACGTGCCTGTCCTGACCTGATTTGATTTGTGACGTGCCTGTCCTGACCTGTGACTTGCATGTCTTGACTTGATTTGACTTGTGACAAGCCTGTCTTGACCTGTGACTTGACTTGAGCTTTGACTTGTGACTTGCCTGTCTTGACTTGAGACTTTACTCGTGACTAGCCTGTCCTGACTTGTGACTTGGCTTGTGACTCGGCTGTCCTGACTTGTGACTTGCCTGTCCTGACTTGTGACTGGGCTGTCCTGAATGGTGACTTGCCTGTCCTGACTTGTGACTTGGCTGTCCTGACTTGTGACTTGGCTGTCCTGACTGGTGACTTGCCTGACTTGACTTGGAACTTCCTTGTCTTGACATGGGATTTGTCACCAAGACTTGACGTGACTTGTTAAACAATGACTGGGTCCCACCTTTGTTTATCAGCTCATTAGATTCACCTTTACATTCTAATGCAGTGTGGGAAGCGTGTCTAATGTTTGAATGCATGTATGTTTGGAGAACAGTTTATTCAAC
>OMOW01077481.1:2156-18155 GCA_900312555.1 Lamprogrammus exutus
ATGAGCCAAAGTTTCCATGTGAAATCGTCGATATCTACGATAATACGGCTATTTGTTGTGATTTTGTGTCAGAATCCTCCATTTACCCGCTGCATATGTGCCACTGGACCCAGATGCTCCAGGTTTTCTGTCTGCCCGCATCTTGAGCCAGTGTTGCATCCAGTACTGTGCTGTGCAGACTGAACTGCTCCAGGTAAAACATTTACATGTGTAGTAATTAATGTGAAAAGCTTTTAAATTTAACATCCCCAAGGTTAAAATATTGGTTAATGGATCATAGATCATAGCACTAATGTCTCCAGTATTAACATATATTTGTAATTTATTGAGGTCTTCCTGCATTGTTGATCTCAGAGGATCAAAGTCATAATTTCTTATATGAATATTTGCATTATTCCGCTCCATTTTTCTCCCAATCAAGCAATTCCAGACATCTCTCATCAAATTCGTCAGTGTGGAGGTATGTGAGGTGTTGCCCAGATACAAACTAACCCTGATTCGGGTGAAGCCACTGCCAGTCACTGCGCACAGCCAAGCGGCAGAAGAAAAGGACGTACGGAGTTTGGATGATCCTGATCTCCATGCTTCCGCTTTTGTTGCAAATAACACCAGTCAGGCAGATTTTGCGTATGTGCTACACACATCTGGAACAACTGGCCTTCCAAAGATTGTGAGGGTACCGCACAAGTGTATCTTACCCAATATACTGCATTTAAGGTCAGTTATTATACTATGTTGTCGCTTCTGATTTATATAGGACAGTTTAAATGCACCAGGGTTAATACCAGCTCTTGATCAACAGCATCCCTCTCTTTTCAGATCTTTGTTCCAGATGAATCCAGATGATGTGGTTTTTTTGGCCTCTCCCTTAACCTTTGACCCCTCTGTGGTGGAGATTTTCCTGGCCTTATCGTCAGGGGCACGGCTCCTCATTGTCCCCACAATAATCAAGAAAATGCCCAGACGACTGGCTCAGCTGCTGTTCAAGAATCACAAGACGACTGTCTTACAGGTAAATATCTATGGGATGATTGTGATTCATTCGGGATGTTTGCAAAGGCTAAGATGATGTCACTTTTTGTTGGTTCCACAGGTGACACCCACTCTGCTCGGACGCTTTGGCCGCCGTATCCTAACACAGGACGTTTTGTGTGCTGGCTCTTCGTTGCGTGTGTTGGCTTTGGGTGGAGAGGCCTGTCCATCACCAGCTTTGCTGAGGAGCTGGAGACACAGCGACAACACAACTCAAATCTACAATGTCTACGGTATCACAGAGGTTTCCTGCTGGGCATGCTGTTACAAAATCCCTGAAGCTCTACTGCAGTCCAGTGACCTGTAAGTGTCTCCTGTTGATGATAAACCTCCCTCTAGAATGTGTGGTTAACACACCTGTCCATCATCATTGAACATTACAGATCATTACAGACCTCTGTGCCTCTTGGGACCCCTCTGATGGACACAATTGTGGAAGTAAGAGATGAACATGGCTGCGTTGTCACAGAGGGCGAAGGGCAGGTGTTCATAGGTAGGAAAGAATTCATTGACGCACACATACAGAACAGACGACTGAGGTGAATAAAATCCAGGTCAACCTTTCTGATCTTTCGTGTAGGCGGAAAGGACAGAGTGTGTCTCCTGGATGATGAGGACACTGCTGTCCCCGGGACGATGCGAGCGACCGGGGACCGGGTGAAGGTTAAAGACAAACAGTTGTACTACCTCGGACGGAGAGACAGGCTGGTCAAACGGCATGGAAAAAGGGTCAACCTGGACAGTTTGCAACAAGTAAGATGTCTTCACTGTTTCTATGCAATTACCTCCACCTTGGTTTGTGTGCGTGTGTGTGTGTGTGTTTTAGCAAGATAACTCAAAAGATTATTGACAGAGTTTGATTACATTTGGTGGAGAGGTAGGCAGAGGGCCAAGGAACATTATAGCAGATTTTAAGGCAGATCCTGATCATATTTTTGAAGTTATTCAATGAAATGTATATTCAGATAGGAGCTTTATTTATCGAGGCATAGCCGAGTGCCTTTAGGGCTACAAACATGCAACTACCTCCATCATCTAGTTGAGATCGTGCTGATTCAGTAAAGTACAAACAGATTTAATATACGTATCTTCAATAGCTACAGAGCTCCCTCCAGAACAGTTCCACCATATGATCGATTCCCATTAATATCTCCTAAACTGATTAAGATAAAGATATGGTTCAAGTTACTGTGGGGAGGTTGTTGATCCATGTTGTATCATAGACTTAAACTTTTCAGAAGAAGCAATAAATCAGACTTAACTGTAATGTGAGGAGGTGAATGTCGCTCCCTACACTTTGAGGTGTTGGTGGTCCTCCACACCCCTCTGAAGGCAGTACTAATGATGCATATACTGTAGATGGCGGTGTTAATCTGCAGAAAAACTTATATCTCCACTATGTCAACTTTTCAAGAAACAAATAAAAGACAGCCTCGTTTTACTTCGACAACCGCAAATGTAAAGTTTAAGGGCTTCACGATGTCTTTCTGTTTAGAGAGTGAAGTTTCAGTTTAGTTTACTAATTTACACTGGATTTATGAGTGATGGTGGATCATTCTATAAACTTGGATTTGGGGATATTAACTAACAGCAAAAAATAGAAAAGTTGCCAACTGCACTTTGGATAATCAGATGTTTAAATCTAAGCACCGTGGCACATTGTTAAGTCTTAAGAGGGCATCATCTCAAACTGCACCAGTGAAGGATCATGGTTCATCATCTGGAATGTTATCCATTAGTCAGATGATATTCTCTTGTACTGCTGTTTCATTCTGTCTCGTACGACTTCCTGCAGGTCATTTTAAGTCTCCCTGAGGTCGAGGCCTGCGCTGTGGGTCTCTACGAAGGCTCTCGACTGCTCGCCTTTGTTGTGGCGTCGACATCTGGAGACCAAAAAGCCACTTCACATCCCTTCACATCTCTACAAGAGCATGTGGATCAAATCCCCTCTGCCTCTGCCGAGCATCAGGAAGACATCTCCCCCTCTGGTAAACATCACCGGGAGACATCCAGCGCAGACGGAGACCTGAGCAGACTCATTGTGGAGCAGCTGTCTCTGCTTCTGCCCTCATACAGCATTCCAGACACGCTGGTGCTCGTCCCAGCTTTCCCCGTGTCCTCTCATGGTGAGCATTAGCCACGCAGTTTCAGTCATTCACCCCGAGGAGATTAGAGTTTGTTTTCCAGAGATTCTCATGTCCTCGCTCCAGCTAACCTTCTGTTCTTGTGCAGGCAAAGTAGACGTGGACGCTCTTATGAAAATATACCAAAAACAGAGACTGTGTTTAAAGTCTGATTGCTCCCTTGGAGATGTGTCCAAATTAAAGCAAACCCTCCAGTCTTTGTGGCAGGTATGAGTAGTTTTTGATTCATTCTGATTAACTCCATGTTTTTGTCGCCTGAGTATGTGTATAGTTACCGCGTGCGCTAACCGTTCACAGGTTTCTTTAGGTCTTGCTGCAGACGTGGCCATTGAGGACGAATCCAGTTTCCTTTTCAGTGGAGGAGATTCTCTGAAGGCGTTGCGTCTCTGCGAAGACATCGTGACTGCTGTAGAAGGGGTGACGTTACCGGAACTTCTCGAGGTCACACTGGACGGGAACTTTTCTGACTTACTGCGCCACGTCGCTAGGGTGACACTGACGCGACTGTTCGAGAACAGCTCGCCGTCGCTGTCTGAGGCCAAGAAACGGCACGCCGAGCCTCTGTCTGTGGAGCCAGCAAAGAGAGAATACATGGATTCGACGGCAGCGGTGAGGTTTCAGGGGGGTGACGTTTCTTTGGAGAATCGGCCTGTGAAAGTTCTAAGGAGAGCGAGCGAGGTGATCGAAATGAACACAGGTGAACAACTCAGAGAAAAAGGTTCTAGTGTGAAAATACACAACAGATGCTCGCCAACAGCAACTGGCTCTCCGCACGTGGAGTCCAGTTCTCTGAGTCTGAGTCTGAGCTGGTCCTCAGACACAGGCAGATGTGTGGATGCCTCTCCAGTCCTTTTAGTGCACGCAGGGGCAGATCAGAGGTCAGATTTGGCCAAAGCAACAGTGTTCATTGGCTCGCATTCTCACAGGATGCAGGCCCTACATCTGGACACGGGGGACCTGCTGTGGGAACGAGTCCTGGGTGACCGAATCGAAGCTTCGGCTGCTGTGTCTCAGTGTGGAACCCTCCTGATTATAGGTCAGCATCAGCACCCTGAATGAGGTTTTGATATGTTTTACATTACGTTACGGCCCTTGATTACTTTTGTTTTGTTTTTCTAGGTTGCTATGATGGTTGCGTGTATTTCTTGCGCGTTGCTTCTGGAGAGACAGAGTGGGTGTTTGAGACAGGAGACGCTGTGAAGAGCTGTCCCACTGTAGATCTTGTCACAGGTCTGGTGATAGTAGGCTCACACGACGGACATGTTTACGGCCTGAACCCAAAGGTGAGAGTTATTGTCTCCTGACGTCACAGCGTTCTACATTACAGTGGTGCAATGACAAACGGGACAAAGGTTAAACGTGTGTTTTGTTTTCTAGGTTCGTAGGTGTGTCTGGAAGCGTCACTGTGGGGGTGGGGCTGTGTTTTCCTCCCCGTACCTCCACTCCTCCCACAGACGGCTTTATGTTGCGTCATTGGGAGGACACCTACTCTGTCTCAATCCTGTGAGTGATCACAATCACAAACTTGGATAAAGAATTTTGTCGTCTTCTTCATTTAGCGATTGTTTTGACAGGTCACTGTGTGTGTGTGTCTGTGTGTTTTCCCTGTCACAGGACAGTGGGGAGGTCCTGTGGTCACATTGTAGACGCGTTCCTTTTTTCTCGTCACCAAACAGTTCTGCTGGTCATGTTGTGATCGGCTCGGTGGATGGGAACATCTGCTGCTACAGCGACATGGGGGAACTGGTGAGAAGCCCAGCTCAGACAGTCTGTCCTCTTTGCTGTGTGTTATACTTCAGTCACATTTGTGTTAAGTGACATTTGTTCCTTTGCAGCTGTGGCAGTTTGCGACAAAGGGTCCTGTGTTCTCGTCCCCTTGTATGACACCAGACCAGAAGAGGGTTCTCTGTGGATCACATGATGGTTGCCTGTACTGTTTGAATAGCGCTGACGGCTCTTTAGTTTGGACTTTCCAGACCTCGGGCAAGGTTTACTCCAGTCCATGTGTGTTTGATGGCTCTGCTTTTGGGAGAAGAGGGCTTCTCGTGGGTGTGGCTTCCACTGATGGCACAGTCTACATCCTGGATGGTCGAGATGGACTGATGGTGGCCTCATTCACTCTTACTGGGGAGCTGTTTTCCTCCCCAGTAGTGTGGGACAATTCCCTTGTGGTTGGGTGCCGCAATGATTATGTCTATTGTTTAAAGCTCACAGTCAAAAATAAGGAAAAATAGCTGAATTTCATGTATTTTTTGCAATAACTAAAATAAACACTTTTATCGTTTCAATAGCGTCTGTGTCAGAGGAGAGAGGGTGCTTTGGGAAAGAGGATTTAATTAAAGTTAAGATCTAGAACTAGAACAGGGAAATAATGAGGCCTTTGTTTCAGACATCAGTATTTAATTTACATTATTCATAACATTTGTTTCTCTTTAAGAATTTTCTCATGAATATCTCTAAGTGGGACCAAAAAAAAGTGCAAATAATACCAAACATTTTTGTTACATATAACACTGCGTACACTACACTATTGTGCACGACCAAAGTTAGAAACAAAATGACAAAGTGACTCAGCCTTAGGGGCGTCTTTCTGACCAAAGCTCTGGTAAAGCCTCTGACTTACATACAGCTCATACTTACATACGTACAGATCATTAAGTGAGAAACGTCGTGGTAGAAGATGAGAACGCTGTTGTTGTTTTTTTACAGAGGAAACGCTTACACTTGGTAAGGCTCACCAGATCATAACACATTTACGAGGAAGTGATGGCGGAAGCCTACAAACCACAGTCGTGTTACAGGAGGACAGCCACAAGAATCTTATGTTACAGCAAGCAGGTAGTCTCTGTCTCCATAGCAAAGCAAAATCCAAATTGCGTCATCACACAGCCGTGAGGATAATGTGCACTTCACTGTAAATGCCCAATAACACTTGTGGTCTTCAGTGCTGTGTTTAGGTGCACCCACCATGCGATTACAACTGATTTTATTATTGTTGCTTTACAAACGGATCCTGAAACTTTATAATGGCAAATTGTACAATAGCTTCTTTGACAGCTATCACAGTCATCACGGACACAGTGAGAATTGTTATGCTAAGTACAGATTTGAATATGAGTTTAAAAAAGGGGGGAGAGGGCTTCTTCTTTTTTTTGTACATGACAAACAAGGCTCAGTAAAGAGATACAGTATATACTCTTCCAACATTGCTCTAAATAATACCAATAAGGGAATACGGCAGAGAATATGCCTGTGCTGCTTCCATAAGCTGTCATACAGAAGATCCAACAGGGTCCTGTGGAGATATTGTTACTGGTAGCCCTTGAGACACAATTCAGACAATCTCCCTCTGTTGATTAAACACTGTCATATGTCAGAGCTCATCATCCTACTGAACAAGTGCCTAACCTTATATTGTGTTAAGCGTCTGATTTATTTACAACCATGGTGACACAGTTGGCTACAAAATCAAAAATTGGGGTTGGCTATTGCAATTGCCAGCCATGGTTGTGATTGGCTGCTGCTGCAGTCCCTGACTGCGACATGTTCATGGTTGATAGCAAACACCTTCGTTACATCTGCGTCTTCTTGGGACTTATACTATCGTGTGTTTGTATACAGTATGTGCATGCTTGCAACAATTGTTTACATATAGTTGTGCGATTGTATTTGAGTATTTGAACGTGAAGCGCGCTTTAACATAATAGTGCCAGCCAGTGCTGGGTTACTAGATGATGGAGGGCTTTAACTTGTTTCATAGAATCAGCAGGGTTGGTCATGGTGTAGGGTAAGATCTGGAGTTTGGGAGGAAAGGGCAGGTGATGGTGATTCTGGAGGTGCATCATGGTCCATGGGCAGTGTGCAGTCTCAATGCAGGCTAGTTTGAAGGTGGGCAAAGTGTTGGAGATGTTATTTGATGATCTGAGGACAGTCGCTCCAGGCTTTGGCCTTTCGTTTGGCCAGGGCCAGCCAGGCCGGCTCTGTGGACACCTGTGGAGAGTCACTGTTGGGGAAGCGTTTTGACACCTCCTTGACAGCAGGTGGTGATGGCGTCGAGTCTGCGATCTCAACTGAAGCATTAAGTCCAGGACAAAAGTTAGTCACAAAGTTTTCTTCAGATATATTCAACTATTTAAAGACGTCTTTACTAATAATTTGTTGACGACTACCGACATCCCGAATGATTATGTTCTTACCAGTGACAGAGCTGGGGAGAGTGTTGGCCTTTTTCAGCTGCTCTCGGCGCTCAAAGCGTCCCAGAAGGCTGTCAGGTCTCTTGGGCTCCTCTGGTGTCTGAGGTTTAGATGGACTGGTGCTTCCGTTTCCTTTGCTGTCTGTGGGGCTGGCCAGTGTAACCTGAAAGAGATTAATTCATGATTGCTTGGGGGGGGCGGCGAAGGGTACAAAACGAAATATAATCAATAAAATATCAGAAAGTGGGTAAGCAGGCAGGGTAAGGACAGCACGTACACTTTCTCTGTCCCTGGCCTGTTTCTCTGCCAGTTTGGCCTCTCTTTGGCTACGACGATCCTCTCGGTTCTGCTGCTGCTCCCTGAAGCCTTTCTGCTTCTGCAGAGCCAGTGTGATCCATAGGGGCCCTGCCTCCTTCTCCTGGACCCTTCCACTATCCAGCGAGTGCCTACTTTGTAGAGATGGTTTTTCTGTAGGAGTACACATGCATATTGTCATATTACACTCAATCAACATTCAATGCCAAATGCAGAGTTTTGTCAATAAAACAAGATTGTGCCTGACGCCTGAACCTGAATTTCTCGTAATTCATGGTTGGGTGGTTTGTGTTCGGAATGGATGCATTTACACTGTGACAATTATTTTCAGGGGGTTGACAGCCCCTCTAGGTCTACGTACGGTCAGTCGAGATTTACACCACAGTTCAAAATGACACTGACCTTTCTTCATGAGCTCTGTCCTTCTGTCCCCCTTCTCTCTCCACGGGATGTTGATGGAGGGGAAGAAGGACCTCTTTTCCTTCGGCTCCTCTTCCCCTTGAATCTGTCCTTGGCTGCTTCTGCGCAACTGGTCCAACGACGACAGTTCCTCGCTCCTGTTTGTCTGCCCCTGGCTGGATGAATCTGCACCCCCTATTCTCTGGATTATGGCCTCACTGGGAGCCCCGCGGACCACTTTAGGCAGCGGTGAGGGGGGAGGGGTAGGGACGGCTCCAGTCGGTTTGGGTGACGTTGTGGGTCTTTGGTAGAGAGGTGGCTTGGAAAACACTTTCTCGCTCTCACTGGGTGCAGCTGCACTGGTAGACTTACTTGGTTTGGCCCGAGGGATAGCGGGGGAGGCAGATGCATGTAAGTACTTGCCGACCATGCCCTCTTTTTGGGGCGATGTGGGACTTGATTTATCAGAAAAAACAGAGGACGCATCAGAGTCAGGTTCAATGGGGGTGAGAGGTGAAGGGACTCCGTCAAAGCTGTCCCCAGCACTGTAGCGTTTCTTCCTTTTCTCTGTGGACTGTTCACTGTGAAAGCGGAGGGAGAAGTTGGTCCTCCTCAGCTTGATGCCAAAAGGAGAGGGTTGTCCCTCGCTGTCCTGGCCCCTGTCATCCCCTTCCTCTTGGTTTTTAGGTGCTTCTGTCTCACCCTGACTCCTGCCCCTCAACTCTGCACCCTCAGTTTTGGTTCCAGGGCTGGGGACCAGGAAAGAGGGAAGGTCTTTGGCAAACATACACTCCTCTGACCCTCTGTCTACAATGCGGACACTTTTATTTGCCCTGTTCTGAGCTTTACTGGTTGGAGCTGGCGAGGCTGCAGTGGGGCCACATGAGGTGTCTGATGGAGTAGCTTCATCTCCTGCTTCCTTGTCATCCTGACTGAACACCTCAGAGTTCCTATTTGAATCTCCAAATTTCTTCTTCGCAGGGGTGATGGAGAACTTGGCGCTGGCTGACACAGTCTTTCTGAGGTTAACGTGGGGAAATGGAGGCTGGTCTTCACTGCCGGGCTGATTCTGGTTTTTGCTTGGTTCTGGGTAATCATCGTACTTCCCCTCCTCTACTCCCTTGAATATCTTGGATCTAATACTGGCCCATTCTGCTAGGATAGCTGCACCGGACTGGTCTGTAGAAAGCAAGGACTCATTGAGCGATTTGGTTTTGCCAGACTTGCGGTCTGGAGAAATCTTGCCCTTGGTTGACGGTGTTCCCTGGGCCTTTCTGTCCTCGCCCAAACCAAGCAGAGACTTGCAAGCTGTGTCTTTGATCTGGTCTAAATTGACAGCTGTCCCACAGAGCTGGGCTCCTGTCACCAAGATGGCCGTGTGGGGGACATATGGAGATGCTGGCAGGTTTGGAGAATCTGCTCCCTCAGAGGAGGAAACCTTAGTGCTTTCTCTCTGATCAGCTACAGCGCCGCCCTGGTGGCTGGAGGCTGGTGTAACAGGCGTCAGATTGACCTTCTGGAATAAAATCTGTTTTTCGCCAGAGGACACTTTGAAAGAGAACGGCCTCTGTCTCTCCTCCATCTCTCTCCATCGCAGCTCCTCAGCTCTCCTCTTCCTCTCCTTTGGGTCAGAGGTGCCATCAGCCTCGCCTTGCGATAGCCCTCGCTGCTCTGTGTCGTCTCTTCTCTTTCTTTCCTCTGCTTCCATTTTTTTCATTTCTTCTATCTCCTGCAGCCTCTGCTTCTCTGCTTCCTCATTTTTCACTCTTTCCTCTTCTTCCTCTCTCAGCTTCATCTCTGCACGTAGATGCTCTGCCTCAAGCTCCTGCTGCCTCCTCGCCTGTTCCTCCTCCTCCTCTCGCCTCTTTCTTTCCTCCTCCTCTTTTCTCCTCTGCTCTTCCAGTTGTCTTTTGTCTTCCTCTTCCCGCAGTCGGCGCTCCTGTTCCTCTCGCATCCTCCTCTCCTCTTCCTCCCTCCGCATCCGCTCTTCCTCCTCTCGACTTTTCCTTTCTTCCTCTTCCCTAACCCTTCTCTCCTCTTCCTCTCGAAGCGCTCTTTCTTCCTCTTCTTTACGAATGCGTTCCTGCTCTTGCTGTTGGCGATACCGCTCCTCTTCTAGTTCACGCTGCCTCAACTCCTCTGCTCTTCTCTTGTTCCCCTCTTCCTCCTGTCTGAGCCTCTGCTCCTCGAGCTCTCGCTTCCTCCTGCTCTCCTGTCTTTCTTCCTCGTGCAGCCTCTGCTTCTTTGAGTGTTCTAGGGGTTCATAGTGAGGTTCTTCAGCAGCTGTCCTGCACAGGCCTTCTGTGGAGACACCTGCAACCTCTTGGTCCTCTTGTAGCACATCAGGAATAGACACCTCTTGGAGGTCCTGGAAATTGGGAAATATGATTACTTTCCTGTAGTGTCTACTAAATATGTTGGGAAATATGGAAAATATAATAAGCACCGTTCAAAGAACTCACGTCGACTTAGTTCACTCACCTGTGTAAGCCGTCGGTGCTTGCGGGAAATCCTCTGATTCTTGGGTTTGACAGCCAGTTTATGCTTGGCAGCAGTGTTGTCTAAGCGAGGAGCAGACTGTGGAACAGCATCCAAGTTGATGGATTCTATAGTACCAGTGGGTGGAAGAACTCTTTTGGACCTTGGGGACTTCACCGGAGTGCTGTGTGTTTCAGCTTGTTGGGCTCCTTGGGCCTGTTAAAATCACAATAACAGAACCACTTAAAGTGATACACATCAGATATTGATGCTGTTGCTTACACATCATGCAGCTTGAAGAATAGAAGAATACCTTTGGCTCCGTTTTTGCTGGTTCGGCTTCTACCTGGGCCATCACCTTCATAGGACTATGGAGAACCTCTTCCTCATCTGAACTGACCTCATCGCCTTCACTCTTCCTCTGGGAGGGAGGCTTCTGGCCAAACTTGATACTTTGTGCTATTTGCCTCTGTTTCATCAACAAAAAGAGTTTACTGAGCATTGATTTGACCAAAGTTCGTGGTTTTTCAGATAATTTACATACAAACTAGGCTACTGACATTGTTTTAGGTAAGTTGCAGCATTCTGGAGATCTTTGGCGTTCACTTACCAAGTCTGTAGGCCATTGAATGGACCCTAATGGAATCATGTGCTGCTACTACACCACAATAAAAGCTAAACGTATCTCCTAGATCCTCAGATAGAACGGTGTTATGCTGTAATGATGGTAAAACCTTCCTTACACTACGCCATGCATGAATATCTCCACAACATTCTCTCAGCGCAATCACGTTAAAAAATTCAGACGTTTCAGGCTAAAATGTCATTATACCTGTAAACACTTTCTGAGGCAACGGTGATCATATTTGTATCTAACTAAACTTATAACTTCATGTAGAGTTGCCTTTTGAGCACAGGGATCCATAAGGGTCCATTCAAGGGCCTACAGATGAGGTAAGTAACTGCCAAATATCTCCAGAATGCGACAACCTACAAAAGAACAATGTCAGTAACCTAGTTTGCATGTAAATTACCTGAAAATCATGACATTTTGTTAAATCACTGAGTATCACTTTAAGGTTTATGTATAAAGAGAAGATAACTGATCTTGTAATGAGCGTATGGTGTTATTTGGCTCACCTGCAGGTTCCTAACTTTATCAGAGACGTTTTCCTGGGACATGGTGTGATCTAGACTGGGCTCCTGCACTGGTTCCTCTGGGATGAAGATGCTGTCATGTGAGAGAGCTCGAGAGCCGATGGGATTCAACTCCCTACAGCAAAAAAATTGGAGCATAGCAGCATGTCATTACTGTCAGTCATTCACTCATTTATCACGAGCCAGGTGTAGCATCACTCAGTAAATCCATTTAGACAAAGAAATGAATGACCTCGCTACACCAGGGCACTTTAACCGCACCAATTTAAGTCTCAAATCTGGTCAACCCTTTTATGAGCTGAGCTCCACCCATTTCCAATCAGATTGCTTAACCTCTTGCAGCGTTTATGATTCCACCGTACGCATTCAGTGTTGAATAAAGCCTGGCATCACTTTCATGGATGAATCAATGCCCGAAGTCATAACTTAGGAAATTAAACGGGAATCCAAATAGTGATTTGCATAAAATCAGACTTTATGAAGGTCTCATTAGTCAGACTAGTGTACGTCCTCACTATCCGAGTAAAGGTTTGCTCTAACATATACAGACCAAAACATTCCCCAACATCTAGTACACAAAATCATTAATAATTGATTATTTGCAACGGCAAAATATGTATAAGGATGACATAATATGTGTAGTTACCTCAGATTTGGATTGGTCTCATCATCATCAGACACGACTCCATTGCACACTTCCCCAGTAGAAAAACTAGCCTTTAGCTCTGCTCCATCAAAGCCCCTCTTCGCCTCCCTCTTCTTCTTCCTCCCAAACAGACGTCTGAAGGGCTGGAATTTGCCCTGTCGCCTCCGCTCTGTTGGCGAAAAAAGAAACAGACGATAACCACAGACACATGTAATCAGATCGTCAATCTTTATATCTTACCCTCAGGCTAGATAAATAGCAGGACTGTGCTCATGGGTGTGTATGTTTGTGTGTGTGTGTGTGCGTATGCAGTATGTGCGTTAGAATAAATGATGAAATGGAAAGAACTGAATAGAAACAACTTAAAATAGCATATGAAATGAGAAGAAAACCTTGGCTCCTTAGTCCATAGAAGTGGAAAAGGTAAACACTGAGCATATTAAGCACCCACACTCACAGCAGCTTTCAAACCATGGCAACACTACACAAATCCTTAAAATACTGCTGTTCATCATTGGTCCGTGCAGACAATGCTATTCCCACTGAAGAGAAAGGAAAAAACAAGAATTTGTGCAAACTCACAACGATATCTGACTATCAAACATGGATCACCATATCCAACCTGCAATATTTGAACACCCCATAGGATAAAGTATTTGCTGTTACTTTGTGACAGATATAAAACAGGAAAAATCACTCTGGCATCCTCCCTGATTGGTTCACCAACCAGGCAATTTCCACTGCTACGGCCAAATTATGGCAATAAACACTAATGAGAAGCAAAAGAGTCAAAGATATAAACATATTAAGAGTAAATCTACCACAATCATTTTACCGTTAATAATTGAAGTCATTTGATTAAAGGAGGTCCAATCTTAGCATTGACTGCATTCTCTGCTTTAAATGTAGTTAAGAGTGGGGGTTGTAGGTTGAAGAAGAGACGTTGTGTATCTGCAGCACCACTTTTGTTCGCCTGCGCCAGGCTGTGATGGTTTGTTTGTGTCTGTGTATTTGTGGCGGTCCAGTGGATGAACTAAGTGAGTGAGGTTACAAAGCTACAAAGCTACTCTACACCACTGTGCAGAGGAGCCTCCTCTGGGCTCTGCGGGTATCCCTTTCAGAGCTATAAGTAGCAACTGGTGTGGGATTTCACATCGCATGCTGTTCACTACACCAGGAGCATCATGGGAAATGATACAGTACGCATTTCCTGCTTACATCCCAGACTCTAAAATGTGCATGTTTATTTTAATGTGGGAGACTAAAGAGGAGGTCAAGTGCTCAGTTTGTATTTGTCAGTGTCGCTGGTCGTGCACACACTAAAAACTTTTACAGTATATACAGTGTGGGAAAGTATTTATAATGTTACTGTCTTTCACTAATGGAGAATGCACTTTGTATTGGTTTGTGTAAATTGGGACACTGAGTCCTCAAACAATGAGCAAAAATCAATTGCCTTTACCCAGACTACAGTGTCAGCCTAAACCATATCTGTGATGTCATCATAGATTTGTTTAAGAATCCCTGTGTCTCTATAAAGTCACATTTCCAAGGCTCCATGCGTGTTTGAGATTGAAAGGATTTGCTTATCACTCGTCAATAACTGTATAAAAGAACAGGAGATAATTAGTTTAACACTGAAATCGATGCTCAGAACTGTGTCAGACCCACTCACACTCCTGTCTAAGTACAGGGCGTGATATCTTAGCGTGACACTGTTCTGTTTCCCTGCAGCATGCTTTCCTAGCATCAGGGCCTGTCTAGTGTTTCTACTCCGGTATAAAGCCCATAATGCACTGCCACGGGGATGCTCACACGGTCATGCGTGAAACAGGAAAGGACACTCAGCAGTGTCGACTGCGCAGCAGCACTCCTCGCAGCATCTCCCTAACCTAACGCCAGGGCCAAGCACTCGTATTTACACAGTGCAGTGTGTGTGTTTGATTCTGCTCCTCTCTGCTTCCAGATCCTGCTGGTTTTCCTTATAACCACATGATCAGGAAATAGCACATCTGGAACATGAGGAGAATGCAGTTTCAGACTGGGAGCAGAGAAAACCAGCAGGACTCTCAGATGCCAAAGAAACAATACTTTAGTGTTCCAGTTGTTTCTTCCTCATACTGTGCAATGTAATGGCTCATTACTGTACTAAAATTAGAGTCAGAAAATACCTTGTGTAATGTTATTTAGGATTTGTAAAATACACAAAAACTCATGTGGCAGATATACACGATGTATTATACTCATAGATCTATTTTAGTTTATATTTGAGTTTTATGAAGGCCAGTCCTGAACACCAGTTTGACTGATCACTGTTTTATTATTAATCATAATATCCTGTTGTTTTATTTCCTTTATACAACTGATCTAATCTCTACCACATGGGTTCATACAGGTCAATTTCCATCATATAACTGTAAAAGGGATCAAATAAAATCTGGAAACATAGGTGATCGAAGAGAAGGTCACAAATCAGAAACATGGCCACAGCACACAGCTAGCACATCTAAAGGTCTATGGAAATCTTTCCTATCACGTCAAGCCCATCACCACACCATGCAGTTCTTAAAGAGACAGTGACAAAGTACTTCATGGTGAGCTCAACTGGGATCATTTCGTCCCCATGTGTTAGCATGGATTTTAAGCACTGTCTCTTTAAGATGTCACTAAAAGCACACTTTTTTTTTTCCTATTTACCTGTGCCTTTGGATTCGGTTACCTCTAAATGCATGTCATGCTTAGATTGCCTGGCGTCGGTCGCCATGGTCACCGCACACCTTGGCTGTAGTGAGAGAAAGAGGTGAAGATGGTGGTGGTGTTATCTGCTTTATTATAAGGGTAAGGGAGCAAGTAAGAGGCTTTAACTGAGGGGAAAGGAGAGAAGTGAAACCTGAGAGATTGGTAAAGAGGCACTGAGCGAACTGCAGTGTGACTTTCACGCGCCTGGCTTCCTCAAGGTTTCTCAACATATAAGCTTTGTTTTCTAAGCTCGCCTAAAGCCTCTGCTGTTTCCATAAAAGCGTGCTCAGCCCTCTGAGGCCCCTCTCTCATGGTGATCTCAAAAAGTTAAAAAAATGTACTTCTTCAGCGATAGCACACAGCTGAGCAAAAGCAAATTAGAATTCACAAAGAACACAAGCTAAGCAAACATTTCCCGTGCCTCTTCTCGGTCATTTCACTCTCAGCGGGGACAGCATTGGTAGTGTATTTGATTAGAGATCAACCAAAGCCACGTGAACCACATTTAATAATCACTTGCATTCACAAACGGACAAGAACCAACAAACACTGAGAGCTTGAGCCCCACACCCTCTACACAGCACTCAACACCTGCCCTGCAGCACATCCTGAGCCAGAGGTTTTCAGATGTACAGTGGAAATGTGTTGGTGCAAGAGCTGGAGCGTGAGACAGTACTGAGAGAGCCGGGGAGAAGCCTGCTGTCTCCTGTGGGATCAGCATGCCGTGGGCTTCCTTCCTCAGGGTGACAGAGACGGACCGACCCTCTCAGAAATGTCTCGCCCAGAAAGGCTCTTTGTCTTGTCTGGCTCCAGCCAATGCAGGACGAGGAGCGAACAAAAGCAAGCATGAGAGTGCGAGCCCTAACAGTATGTGTTGTGGGGAGGGTGGTGGGGG
>OMOW01077592.1:8642-19580 GCA_900312555.1 Lamprogrammus exutus
TGCCCCACCCCAGCGCCCCGCCCCCGCCGATGAGTGGAAAGCAGGAGCAGGATGACGACTCGGACGCGGAGGAGCCTCACTTGGTGCTTAAGAGAGCGGACGGCCGGGAGCCTCAGATCATCCACAGCGGACACTTCATGGTGTCCTCGCCCCACAGCGAGCACCCCCCGAAGAAAGGCTACGACTTCGACACTGTCAACAAACAAACGTGCCAGACGTATCATTTTGGAAAGACGAGCAGGTCGCACCTCTCCATAGACGCGTCACTCACCAAACTGTTCGAGTGCATGACGCTGGCTTACAGGTAAATGAAGTTATGACTGCACACCGCAGTTACTCTTCTTCGCTGGGAGCATCGGTAACACTTCAGCGCTGCACCAACTGACACACCTCGACCATAAACACACCCTGCTCTCTTCTGAGTCCAGTTTGCTCAGTATGAAACCAAAGTCAGGCATGGGACACACCACTGTGAAATTGTAGTCACGAGTGTGCTCTGCATCTGACTTCCTCCTCTTAACATTCAATGTGTTAAGTCAGTGTCCTGTAAGACCAGCTGGACATGGTGTCCCTGACGTATGGAGACAGAACATCATAAATATGAAAAACAGCACAGTTTTGGTGGAGGCTTTCAGTGCTTATTAGGGTAAGAGATTTGTTGTAACTCAACTGGGTTTGGGAGGTGATTGATTTGGTCCTCAGGTAGACAGTGTCGTTTTTCTATATTACTGGGACAAACTGATGTTTTGTTATTGTTCAAAAAAGGCTGCCCCAACATATAGATTACATTATGTTCTTTGTAGGAGACCACTCGGTTAGTGTGAATGGGGTTATTGTCAGATGGGTTCATTGCTGGATTAAAGTGACTGGTCAGAGTAGACGTGCATTAACAAGTTTTCATTCTGCAGCTTTGTATTTCTATTTTGGCTTAATTTGAGACCATTTTTAATCTCTAAAGAACAACATTGCAGTAAATAATGAAATGCAGTCATTCATTGTAAATCCCAAATGCATTCTTAATCAGTCTTAATAATAAACTGGAATTAATTTACCCAACATGAGGTCTTAAAATGTCTTACTCTCTGATCAACATGTCACAATGTATTAGTTTTTCGGCGGAGTCATGTGACCTTAAACAGATGTCACTGCATATTGTGATTGGTACAAATTTGTTCCTGTATATAAGTTTATAAAATATGATGGTAAAACAAATACATTTGCATAGTTGTCAGTGACATAACTAAAATTAACAGCTGCATTGAATAACATGCATGGGGTTGCACTCTGCTCTGTGTGTGTGTGTGTGTGTGTGCGCGCTCATGTTTTTGGATGGAGATGATGAAACAGGAGTACCCAGAGACACCCACTCAGACAAGTGTAGAATATGCAAACTAACTCACAGAAAGGACCAGGATTCAGGATTCAAACCCAGGAACCTTCTTGCTAAGAGGCAACAGTGCTAACCACTGCTCCACAGTGGCAGAGACTAAAACTACTGATCAATAACCAGAATTGCACCGTATTGGATTTATTAACTGACAGATTTCAGCACTGCTCATGACCTAAAATCATGGAGAACAGGTGTATGTTCATCAAGATGTCAGCTGTACGTGTCGGGTTTTACAAGGTATTCCATTATTGTAACAGACTGCTGCTGCTGCTCTGTTTACGTATCTCTGCAACAAATCTCTTGTGTGTCAGACTTTCTTTACCACGCTGTATCACTCTTCAGATTACAAAATGCATCCCAATGACTCGAAAACACAAACAAGGACAACGAAATTCAAGGTAATAGACTGCAAGACCAAACTTTAACTGTGTCATTCGATTTGATCTAAACTAAAAGTCTGCCACCACAGAGGTTCTTAGCCATGTTTTAGCTACAGCTGACCTGAACTTAACATTAAGGAGTTCAGTCATAACAAAAGTTCTGGGCTCAGATTACCCACAGTTCTGTTTATGGCTGTAGTAGTGTTGGCACTCAGCCAGCTGCTCACAGGATTCCCTATGTGACTTTGCAAACGGCACACTAACATACTCAGACTATTTATAGAGCAGAGGATACTGCTCTGCTCCGCTCTGCTGTTGTCATTCATCTTCAAGAGTAAGCTGCTGTAATATGGACAGTATCTGCATGTGGGACACACACAACAAGGAAACGAGTGGACATTTCTGTGTTGTGTGTGTGTGTAGTGGTTTCTGAACACATAGGCATAAACGTTGACAGCCTGGAGATTGGTTGGGCTGTTCTGTATGTTCACCTGACATTAAAAGAGCACCATGTTCTCCAGATCATTTTGCGTCATACACGTGTTTGTGAAGTTGACTGTCACACACACACACTCTCCCTTCATCACTAATGATCTCTTTGTTATTGTTCCTTTTCAGTGGTAAATTAGTATCTCCTAAATGGAAGAACTTTAAAGGCCTGAAACTGCTTTGGAGAGACAAGATCCGTCTGAACAACGCCATTTGGAGAGCCTGGTACATGCAGTGTAAGAGTTATTTGTTATCCATATCCACACCCTACAGATTTAAGGTTCTCTGTTGGTGTGTTGCAGTGCCGGCGTGCCAAGGCCCTGTCGATATGGGGTGTCCCACCTTCCCAAACTGTGACCGTGACTGGTTTGTTTGGGCCGCTTTGTGTTTTCTCCTACATGTTTTTGGTGCTGGTAGAATTTGTTGATGGTGAGGAAAACATGGTTAAAGAACGGCTCAGTAATCTCCTTTTCAGTGATACTTGACAAATGTGGATTTTTGTGATTGAGCAAAGCCATTTTACCTCAGCCCACTTGTCACAAAGGCAACGGAAATCAGCTTAGAATTGAGTTCCAGTGCTTGATACATTGTTTGTGGGGCCAGAAGCCCTGAACAGAGAATTATTAATCTCTCTTAAACATGCTTTGTTAGATCACAGTCAAGCTGCAGCATGCATGCACACATCTGTCTGTTCAAGTATGAATGTCAACATAATTTGCGTTTCCTCTCCAGAGGAACCTGCACAAAGTCTTAAGCATTGCAATACACACATAATGTAAATGAGCAATCACAGCACAGGCCTGAATCTGATGTAGCTATAGCAGTAAGTATAGTAGTCAGAACCTTCACGAGCTCTCATTCATGTCACCAAAATAAACACAACGATGGGTCACGTTTGGCTTCAGATGAAAAGTCATTTTAGTCACTTTTGTAGTCGCGTTTAAACTGATTTGTTTGAGCTTCATTTCCTGAAATTAAACTTCAGACACATTTAATTAGTATGAAAGAATATGAACGTGTATTTCCAGTTGTGAGTGATTTTTTTCTTTTTCTTTCTTGACTCCAGATGTGGAGAGAAGGGAGAATCCTGTCTGCCACTTTATAACTCCCCTCGATGGAAATATAGACTCAGAGGTCCATCGTTCATCAGAGGTAAAGATAGAAAACAGTTTCTTTGATGATCCTAATGTGATGTACAGCAACACTAACTTAAGCTGCCATTCTGTTGTTTCACTTGGAACCGAAATTCCCCCTTATCTAATTTTGACTGTTAATACTTTTAGCATTGAATTTTGTCGTTGCTCATGCTGTGTTTCCTTCCACTCTGCTGCTCTCTCCATCATCCTGCATCCTGTGTCTCTGATGCCCTTTATTTATCATCCGGCTCTTCTTCTGTAGTCTGTGCCCCCTGAGGGAAAATGCTGGAAAAGAAGAATTGAAATAGTCATTAGAGAATATCACAAGTGGAGAACATACTTCAAGAAAAGGGTATCGTATCGTGCAGTATTTATATTGTAATCTATGTATATTGTGTCAGAGTTTTTCTTGGATGTATCACGTTTATGTATTTTTTTCTTTCACAGCTACAGAAACACAAGGATGATGATCTGTCGAGTTTGCTAAAGGTATGTAAAGTCAAATTACATTGTGCAAAATGTTCTGAACATCTGCACCTGTAGGGTTAAAATGACTGTTCACCATTCTAATACAGCCACATCAGGATCAATTGTTTTTGTCACTGCTTTTTTGGTAACGCTAACAAAGTTACTTATATGAATATGCATGGACACTATATAGCCAAAAGTATGGGAACACCCCTCCTAATTATTGAGTTCAGATGTTTCAGCCACACCCATATTTATGCCCATGTTTTTGGAATGGGTGTGATGGTGAGGTGTTCACATACTTTTGGCTAAAAAGCGCTCTTGTTTATGATATACAAGACTCAAGTGTAATGTGCACGTGTGTTCAGTGTATGTAGCGTGTAAAGCAAGGCTCCACATATTCTGTCATGCTATACTCAGCACTGCATGCTCTGTGTCATTAACTGCCTTGCTGGTTGCATTTTTGAACACTCAAAGGGGCCCGAGGAGCAGTTATCACTGTTTGGGGAAGTCTCTCCAGACATGCTGCGTGTCTCCTTTTACCAGGATGAAGAGAGTGCTGCACGCCGTCTTCCCCGCAAGTACAATGACACGCCTGCCCCTATGGAGATGGACTCCCTGTTTGACATGGATGTTCTGATGTCTGAGTTTTCAGACACCTTGTTTTCCACGTTGGCCTCGCACCATCACATAGCCTGGCCCAATCCAAGGGAGATTGGTGAGAGAACCACAAACTCGATGACTATAAATAGACTCCCTAGTAAAATGTAGAATTCTGCCACATTTGTCTGTTCTTGAGTACTTAAAGGTGCCGCCGTATTTCCCTCCTGGCCTCCCTAGTAGCTCTGCCTCTTTACCTTCCACAGCCCATGCAGGGAATGCAGACATGATCCAACCAGGTTTGATCCCCTTACAACCCAACCTGGACTTCATGGACTCCTTTGATCCACTCCAAGGTAGCAGTAAAGCTATGTTGCTACAGTAGTATCGCACACACTAATGGTGCACACTTTGTAGGAACCAAGCGCACATGTTCTAGTAACTCTGCTACTGCAGTTGGCTTAGCCTAACACTTAAGAAGTAGTGTGGTTTTACTAACCTCTAACTAACATAGAGACTCTTGTTCCAGACTTATTTCACAGCCTCCGTCAGCCCGTCTTCCCCTCTGTTTCTCCCACTGCACCATCTGTCACCCCTCTACCAAGCAGCAGCTCTCAGTCACAGGTAAACACCAACCCATGGCTTGGTCCCTAACACACACGCCAACACAACCAGACTGCTTTTCCTGGATATTCATCAAGTAGGGGCAATGATAATTTATCTGTTTCTGTCGTATTATTTGCTGCAGGAAAAATCTCTGTGACAATAGTAACAATAATAATGGTATTATAATAAATAGTAATAATAATGTAATTATAGCACCTTTCATACACAAGATGCTGCTCAAAGTGCTTTACATTAAAAAGAACAACTGAAAACAAAAGTGAACATTTCAAGCACAATTTGTACACAAGAAAAGCTTGATGTGTTTCACACAAGAACAAACAAAACTAAAAGAGAGTACATACAAAAATGTAAATGTAAAAAAAATTTGAAACGCATACTTTAGGGACTGTGCACGGGAACAAATCACCATATTTCTGTCCAAATATCGAGGGCACAGATACTTAAGAATCAAACTGAAACACTTGAGATAGCGTAGTGTTAATAGTAACACAGTAATAGTAATAAGTGTGATACTAGGCAAAGGTAAGGATAGAAATGTGAGTTTTCAATTGACCAATAAATGCAGACGGCAGCTTCACTGAAGGCAGCAAATCAGTGTAACAGCACTTTGTACCAGATGTCATTTTGGTAAGGTTTTTTTCTCCATTAAAATACTCGGAAAAAACATTCTGGGGATTCAATAAAGGTGTATTTTCAGCAGAGTGAATTGTGCCGATGAACAGAGGTGCTTGCACACATAAAACTGTTGCTATTGTAGATAAAGTTGGACTATTGTTGTGTGAGTCAAGGTCAGCTAGACATTTGTGAGTGCTGATAAAGAGAGGAGTCCAGTGTGTAGAAAGAGAGATAAAGAAAAACTGTTATTTGACATTTAGCCAAAAATACATACTTATGACCAACACGACAGCCAAATAATCTGTGTTTGTATGTGATTTCCCTTGTATGTGTGCACTACATCAAAATTTAATCAACTGATTGACATTCATATTGACTGATTGTGTTTTCTTTGCTCAATTCTGTGGTTGCTCATGAGATTCAGAAATCAACATTCACTTACAGTGGAAAATATTCTGCCAGTATAAATAATTTCCAGCATATTTATGGAATTTTGCATTTGAAGATGGCCTTTGTTAGTTACGGAGGCATACTCACTGTACCTTTGGAGAAAGGCCAACAGGGAGCAGTCCAACCCAGACTGTTCAGTGGACTACTTAGCCTGGACAGGCCAGTCATTTTGTGTTACTGTGAGGACCGGTCAGGTAAAAGTAGTTAACTGAAGATTTCCACAGTTCTGTCACAGTCTCTGTACGCTCATCCACTGCCATTAAAAAAAAAAAAAGAACAAAAAGAGGATAATTATAATTGGAAAATGATTGCTTTTGTGTTTGTAAGTTACTTTCAGGTATGAAAACTAAATTCCTGTGTCAGTATTAAATTACGCTTCAATATTGATTTGTGTCTGCTGTAGATGTGCTCATCTGCCTCTCTCACATTGAAACCTCATCCAGTCGTCAGCCATGTTTTTGCTGTTAGATGACATTTAGTGGAAATCCTCTCATTGTTAAAGATAATCATAACTGACGTGAACTTTGCAGACTGCATCTTTTTCTGTATCACATTGTACCAGAAAACAAAAGACTGAGTGTGTTTGTTTTTTCCTGTCGTCCCTTGCTAGGCTCAGTCAATCTCGTCCATGCACCTCCCCGCCGACCACATCAACCCCCCGGGCCCTCTGTCCATCCCCTCCCCCATGTCTAGTCAGACTGGTGGAACAAGTGCTGGCGGCGATGGTGCTTCCTACGTGCAAAACTACATGCGTCTCTTCCCTGGGCAGGTGGAGTCCAGCGATGCGGCAGTTTCCTCAGTATCTCCGTCTTTATCCCATGATCCCTTGGCACGGTGTCTCCCGGGTCAGGAAACACTGGTCCCATCACCCTTGGACAATTCCTCAGACATGGATGCAGGTGTAGCGTCTGTGATCACACACACGGCCTCCTCCACTGTCACAGCCAGTGATGCTGCCACCACCTCCAACCACGGCTCAAAGTACAGATCCATGTCTGCACAACCTCCGCCTGCGCCGTCCCAACTACAGCCCCTGCCGTCACCCGCCACCCCCGTCCAGCACCCTCAGACTTTTGCCCTGCCTCGCCCCGTTCAGCCATCCAGTGCCAACAAAAACCGCCCTGTGCAAAGGATTGCCCCTGCTAACGCAATCCCTTCCTCTCAAATCATCCTCACAGGTGTGTTACTTTCCCCCAGATGAATGTAGTGGGCCTCATCCATCAACCGTGCGTACAAACAAATTTGATCCTATCCCGTGCGTTAACAAGTTCGTGACATTTCTGGGACTAGGTCAAAACGTTCGTACTGGAAGAAACTTTGTTGGTACGCCTGAAATCACCGATTGACCAGAACGCACAATCAATTTGAGATGAGGCGGGATTCATCAAAAGTCTGCCAAGTTACGATCAAATTGGGTGTTGTACCCACGTTTCATAAATCAGACGTGGACTTTTCTTATTTTGTTTGTGTGCCTTCGGGCACGCAAAAATGTAAGAGGAAGAAAAAACACAAAAATTGACGAATGAGGCCCCATGACTCTACGCTTGGAGAATTGGTGGATTTAACGTTGCTGATATGGCTGTGGAGCTGTGTCACTTTCATGTCTTCACCAACAGATGGCGCTCAAACTGTTGGTTTTGGTTTAAGTCTGTTAAACCACCAAACCAAAAAAATCACTATTCATATCTGAGTCATTATAGTGATGATGATTTAGTGTTTCATTGAGATTAGATAGATAGAGTAAATTAAGACAAAAATCTCAGTACCAAACATGATATAATATTTAATAATTTAAACATCAGGTCAATGTATTCTGGATTTTTGAACAACGCAACATATACATTTTATATGTGTTATTATAGCAGGTAACATTATCCGCTGCAATCAAATGCATATTCTGCTGTGATTTTAATATGAATCACACATTATGAACTCAAACTTTGTAGTGAAGATATTAAAAGGTAATAATTAAATTAGCTCAAAAAATGTAAGTAGTTGAATCAAACTCAGACCATATTATTTTCCGAATACTTAGATCAGGAGTAAAAGCTGTGGATCCCATGTGTCAAATGTGTTTAATTCGGTTGTGGGTTTTCAGGACTGTGTTGGTTCTCTCCCTTGCGTTCCCATGGATACTGAGCCTGACTGTGCTCTTTGTCTCAGCCCCTTTCGCAGGTCATGCCAACGCCGTGATTGTCACACCGACCACACTGAAAGCAGACGTGATCCCCAACACAGGAGTGGTCATTGCTCCCTCTCATCTTGGATCGGTACGTTTTCAGCTGAGTCGTTGCCGTACTGACTCTTCATTTTGCACCTCATTCATTGAGTTGGAGGTTTTTGACATAATTTAATAGCCAATAGGAAATTTACCGCACCACAACATTCCGGGTACTGATATGAAGCTCAGTGGTCGATCATTTCACTGAGTGCTCTGAAGTGATTCCAGAGCTTACCGCCCTTCATTATCTCCTTTGTGTCTCACAGGCTCCAGGATTTCACGTTGTGTCTCAGACGCAGAAGTCTCCTCAGCCAATCGTCCCCAAAGAAGAGACTTATTCTGGCAGTGGCAAAAAGCAGAAACCCTCTTCTAGTGTTGGTGAGTGTTTAGTCAACCTAGATAACAATCGTAACTCTGAATTCACAACTTGTTAAAATTATTGGGGGTTTTTTCCAGTTCACAGTCAGCCAGGGTCAGGTCAGGGTTCACCGTGTGGCTTGGATCAAGTCCCGAGTCCCCAGTCACCACTCAGCAGCAGCAGCAGCACATCTCTGGCAAAGAATGAGCCAAACCAGGTGAGTGTTTATGTCATTAAACCTAATGTATTTCTCTTTTGTAATCAGCCCTGTATAACGTGTGACACACTCTTAGTGACGTCTTGTGTAATATGTCGACTGTTGTTGTGTGATAGAGCCGAAGGGTGACCCACATATCTGCTGAGCAGAAGAGACGATTCAACATAAACATCGGCTTTAAAACCCTCTGCAACCTGGTCCCTACTCTCAAGTCCCAGTCTAATGTGAGTCTGTAAAAGTAACTGGTAACCAAAGTCAAAGTCTTTGTCAGTGAGGAAAATGTTTTGAATTTATGCTTAAGTTATAGAAGGTTTATATATTTGACTGCACAGCATCAAAACCAAATGCTCGTCTGTATAAAACAATCATGTACATCAGCAGGTAGTTTGTTGTTTGTCAGTTTTCCATTGCAGTAATTATGACACGTACTTTTATGAGTAATAATAACAATTAAGTTTTCTCCATGTCTGTGTGTGCATTTAGATTAGCAATGCGGTCACACTGCAGAAGACAGTGGAGCACATTGGGAAGCTCCAGCTGGAAAGGCAGCAGATGCAGGAAGAGGCCAAGAGACTACGCGAGGAGATAGAGGAGCTCAACACCTCCATCAAGTACGTTTCCTCATCTTATTTCTCAATCCTCCTCTGACTCACAGGAGCTGAACGGCCTCTTATCTCCTCATCTTCTAACTGCCTTGCTTATGTCACTGCTGCAGCGTGTGTCAGGAGCAGCTTCCGGCCACAGGGGTTCCTATCACACGGCATCGCTTTGACCACATGAGAGAGAAGTTTGATGACTATGTGAAGAGCCGCACTCTTCAGAACTGGAAGTTCTGGATTGTATCCTTCAATGCAAGCGCTCTTATCCTGCTCTCTACATATTATAATGCAGAATATAGCTTAAACATTACATATTTTGTTTTTAAGATGTGATTTCTGAAGTGCACTGCAGAAGCGGCTTGTTTAGATCACTTTGACCTTTATTGTGTTAAAGCCTACAGTATACTTTATATTGTAATAGATTTAAGAATATACACAGCAAGAATTATCTAGCAATAATAGAATAATAATGATCTTATCCCTTCACCAAGTGACCTGAAACAATTCCCAAGTCATATTTGATTTGATTATTGTATATTTTATAATTGCATACTTCCTATGTTTAGACAAATGTCAGAGGAAGCACAAAGTTGTAAAGCAAAAAGCTGCGGCAGAAAAGTTCAGAGGTCTCTGTGGCTCTTTGGTGGTCAGAGGGATTTGTGTTTGTTTCACTGTGTCGCATTATTGACCCTTGACCCTCATTTATATATAGTTCAGCATCATTATCAAGCCTCTCTTTGAATCATTCAATGGAATGGTGTCGACCTCAAGTAAAGCCGAGCTGTGTCAGACCACACTGCAATGGCTCGAACAGCACTGCTCCCTTCCAGTGCTCAGACCGAGTAAGTCAAAGGCATCACAGACACAGACACACACACGCACGCACACAAACGCACACACAAATCAAACTATTCTGTTTACTATCACTACTACGATCTGTCTGTTCTTCCTTCCTAATCAAACCATGACATGGCAGGATGTTTCACTTTGCATGGTGCGTGTTCTTTAAAGATAATGCTGTATAAGAAATCTGAAATACAGTTTACAAATAATGGTAGTGTTAGTGTCGCAGGTTGGGACCATTGTGAAAGTGCCGTCCTTAATGCAAGCAACCTAAATAGTTTCAGTATATAAATATATATACAGACATGGCTAAAAGTGTTGGTACCCTTCAAATATGAAAACCCCACAATTTTCTCTGAAATAAGTTGAAACTGACAAAAATCATTTGTACGCATTTCATCATTTTTCATTTTTGTACACATTGGCTTAAAGTTTCATCTTTTTTTTTGGCATTTATTACCATTTTGCCACCGAATTTCAGTGGGCAAGGCTCATTCTACAAAAACTGCTCTATCTCATGACTGCGTTAGTGTTACGCAAGCAAA
>OMOW01077604.1:3855-15150 GCA_900312555.1 Lamprogrammus exutus
ATGTCATGGTGGGAAGTTGGATAAGAATGAAGTGGGATTTCTTTTGACAATGAGTATAGATGCTTAGCTAATCCTTCTTGGGTAGAAAATAAACACGTCAAAGATAAAGTTTACTTAATTTACTTAATGCATAGCTTATAAATTTCCCAATAGAGTTGACTGTGTTTATTTTGTCCGTGTGGTTATATGGTTAATGCTCTTTGTTTGCCTGGAACACGCATGGCCTCAAAGTTCAGAAAGAGGTCAGATGCTGCACTTCATGTCACTGCATTTCTTACAAGAAGGAAAGATATCATGACAGGAACTTCAGATGAATCTGTTTACGTTTTTCAGATTGCAGAGCAGAAGCAATTCACCACTTCAGACGGACGCAAAGGGCAGAGGCTGGAAGTGAAGCTCTTTGATGACTCTGTCTCTTCCTTCTCCCTCGTCTGGTGCGTCATGGCCACTCATTAATTTGGAAAATGAATAAAGAATTATTGCTTTTTGTTGCTTCTCTGTCATATTCCATCTTGCTGCCCCTTGGATCACCGCCTCATATCTTGGGGTTACCACAAATTTAGTTTGGTGACATCAAGCTTAAGATTGACCTGCTGAACTCCATGTGTGTTTGATTTTCCCTGCATTCTCCCTGAGTAACTCTCTGACCTCTATTGCACACAGCTGGGACAGAGAGGCCATTCAGCTTGCACTGACTTTGATACCAAAGGAGACGGGTAGGTTAACAGCTGCTGCTCATTCTCAGCCACAATATGAATCTTTATTTAACCGTTATTCCTGCTTGTCATAGCCTATTAAGATGCTTAACCCCTTTTCAAAAGTAACGCAGAAGTGGATATTTGAGATGTAACTTGGTGTTTGTGTTTAAGATAACTTGGAGTTGTTTTACTTTTTATTTCTCTTTCAAAGTGCTTTTCATAGCTGATGTAAAGATTAGCTTTGACAGCTTTCGCAACTGCATGGCAGCAACAGTTAACTCCAAAACAATCATCACAGTCAACCCCGGTAAGGATATATCAACCTATACCAACACATGGGATCTGATACGAACATTCCTTGTGCTGTTACCCAAAATAGATTAAACATGGAAAGTAAGTCTGCTTTACCTGTTACTTTGGCGGTTAAATAACTCGTCATACAGTGTTTTCTATTTAATCAAATATATAATTTTTTGTATGTCTGGTCTGTTTTGGAAAACCAACCAACCAGCCTTAGTCACGGTGTACAGAACAGGAAAAATATCAGCTTCCCGTTGTTGAGGTAGAATATATTCAGTGGGATGTACTTCTTATTACTGTCAAAGTCAAATATTTGATGAATTCAGACACCAGAGAAGCTAGCCTGCTGTACAGCTATGTTAAAGAAGTGGCTGAGTCTGGAACTTTGGATCAGGACGAGAAGCCAGAGGATGTGCCTGGTAAGTTATTGTAAACACTGTATCATATCTCTGACCCTGCTATAAACAAAGCTGAAAACCCAAATTTGAAGTTTGGGTGAAAATGCAATGTTGAAACTTTGCACTACTTCATCACTTGTTTATTTTTCAGCCTTGAAAGTTTATTCATCAAATATCAGTGGAGCTCAAGTATCAAGGACTGAATTCCTTAATTTGGCCTACGCTAAAACTTTAGCATGTTGGTTCAATGCTTTTTGTTGTTAGAATATCTGTAACACACCTCCCGTTCTGTTCATTTATGTTACTGCATCTGTCTCCTCTGGACAATGTCTTCTTTTGTCTCTGCAGTGGATTCCATCACTGACGTGTACACAGTGAGTCAGTTGAAGCAGAAGGCTCAGGAAAATCCCGAGGCTTTCTTCTGTGTGACATACAGCTTCATCTCCAAGCTCGACCTCGACTCCTCTGTTTCAAAAGTCATCAGGACACGATGGTATGAATCATTAAATAGGCCCTTATTAAAAAATCATTCATCTTACATTTACAGTATCCGATGTTCTACTGTAAGCTTTTGAATGGGAATACAGCTTGTGCTACTGCCAAACCATCAACACGATTGAATTTAATTCAATGACTGTAATGTGCAGCTGATGGGACTTGATGATGGGCACAAGAAAGAGTTATCTGATGTGGGGAGGTACTCTCTGTCACTAGTAAATAAACATCCTCAATCAGCCTGTTTTCTCTTCTGTTTCAGCTCCAGGTGTAAGTTCCAGGTGCCCGAGGGCCTGCAGTCCTGCACCAACGCTTTATGTCCAGGGAGGGGTCAAGTCTTTGCTGCCACCACGGGTTTTGACCTGCTGGTGGACTTCACAGACCACACCGGCACCCTGCACAGCTGCTCCCTCAGAAGCCCCGTGGCTGAGAAGACACTTGGCTGCACTGTCAGTACTAATTGATCGATTCTAGCTGTCGTCCTATAGATAATAGAGATAAACTCCTGTGATAAATGCTGAGATAAGAAGCATTACCATTTCTTCTGTTGCAGACAGAGGAGTTTACCAGTCTGACTGATGATGAGCGGACAGCAATGAAGTGGAAATTTCTTTTGGAGAGATGCAAAATACATGTCAAAGTATATTTCTTCTCCCTACAGTGTAGATTAACTATTAAAAAAATAAACTATTTACGTTTTAACAAAGTAATTCTATTGTGTTCTAGATCCTCCCTTCCACTAAGATGAAGACTGGGATCAGGGGGCCGATCCTGGCCTGCTCACTGGCAGACCCGGGGGAGGTGAAACAGCACATGTCTGCTCTGCTGTGACACACTGAGCTGGAGGAGGAGAGTAAATGTTTTACAGTTACAGATATCCTTTTCTAATAGATGTTACTATGCTCTCTGCATTAAGTATGTACTTATTACTTATTTAACTTATTCAAAAATGTGCTGTTGGCTTGAGAGATTTTCTTATGTGAGCTCACAAATCATATTTATTTACTTAACTTATTTAACTTAATTTAAAAGTGGCTGTTGGCTTTATCTTGTATTTGTTGGATTTATACCTATATGTGTTGTTATATATTCATGTATACCTCATCATAATCAATCTATCTTTTGATAACCAATTCATTACTAATTACACTCATTGCCCTTACATTTACTCGGCTGTGTTTTTTCTTGAAGTAGCACTACAGTTGTAAAAGTATTTTCAAGTCATTGCCACATTATAGTGCAAACTTTGTTGGCTTCCTTTTATCAGCACAGATGAAACATACATATACTGTATGAGCTGCATCATAACAGTCATTTTACCTCCCCTAATTTAAATCTGTGACTGCATATTTGTCAACTTTTCAACTAATTGAAATAAAAAAACAAACATAAAACTTTCTGTGGAGTTGAATCAACAATAAATGTTCTTAGCCAGTAGGTGGCGGCATTGCACCATTGATCAAATCGGAACCATTGAAAAGATAGTTTTGTTGCAAACGGGCACACAACAGAGACGCACGTGTCTGGTTTATCGACAAAATCCAAGGTAACAAAAGTTCGTTTGTGTCATATTTTTCTGTTGTAAATTTGTCATAAGTTATACCACACTGTACAAAATATGTTTTTGTTACACAGTAGTTTGCACGGTAAAATCGCTTGTTTTCTGAACGGTTCTGCCCTACGAATTAGCCTGTTCTGCTAACATTAGCTGATCAGCATGATAATTTAAAGCTACGTTACGCTCATGTTTGAAGTTGACAACAGTTAATGGCAGTCAGAACCGTTAAGCTGCTGACTCTAATATATTTTAGAGCAGTGCCAAAGCTACACACCGCACCCTGACCAGTGACACCCAGCAGCCAAGCATGAACGTGAACCAGGGGACGGTGGGAAGCGACCCGGTCATTCTGGCAACGGCTGGATACGACCACACGGTCCGCTTCTGGCAGGCCCACAGCGGGATCTGCACCAGGACCGTCCAGCACCAGGACTCTGTATCCTTACTCTACTTCATCGTACAACGTAGATAATGAAGGAGATACTACACGAAACCGAATTTATTTTGATCAGAAATTAGATTGTGTTTTCACTTGATCCATTGACAGCAAAATAAAACAAGCAAAAGTCTGTATCTATGCACTATAATTTGGGACTATGCACTCATTTGTCACTTTAGTAGACACATCTGTAAAATTTAATATAATCCTCTATAACATGATTGTAATAAATGCTTCTGTTGTGAAGCTGATAAAGGTGTTTATAATATCCTTAACATTTGCCTCCAGCAAGTAAATTCACTCGAGGTCACGCCTGATAGGAGTATGATTGCAGCTGCAGGTTGGTTGGGAAACATCCTTTTCCTCATCTGTAGCTCCACTATTATGCGACTATTTTTGCAGTAAGGATCGTGTCATTACATTCAAAGCTGATACATTATGTTTTTCAGGTTATCAGCACATCCGAATGTACGACCTGAACTCCAACAACCCCAATCCGGTGATCAACTATGATGGAGTTAGCAAGAACATCACATCTGTCGGCTTCCATGAAGATGGACGCTGGATGTACACGGGGGGAGAGGACTGCATGGCTCGCATCTGGGACCTCAGGTGCAGAACAGCAAGCTCCACCTGCGTATCCATTATTGCCTGACTGGTTTTTGGTGGATAATACTTAACATATTTCACTCTGTTTTCTGTACTGCTCCTGTAGGTCAAGAAACCTACAATGTCAGAGGATCTTCCAGGTCAATGCCCCAATCAACTGTGTGTGTCTGCATCCAAACCAGGTGAGGCGTGATCTATGACAAGGGCTCATTCCAGTGTAGCTGTAAGTCAGATAGAGTGCTATCTCTGTGCCTAAAATGTCTGTAAACTTCTGATCTTGCATGTTTTTAAGGCTGAGCTGATTGTAGGAGACCAGAGTGGAGTCATTCATATCTGGGATCTGAAGACTGATCACAATGAACAGCTGATCCCTGAGCCGGAGGTCTCCATCAACGCAGTTCACATTGACCCAGATGCCAGTTACATGGCAGCGGTCAACAGCTCGGTCAGTACGTGTAGCATGATCTGGAGAGGGTTGTGTCTGAGAACGTGCTTGGTGCCGTTTATTTACGTTGTGTTCGCTCCTTTAGTGCAGTTTGTGTGGCATTATGAGAACAGCAGACATCAAATGATATTCAAGAAATGTGTGAAGTCTGTCATCTTTTGAGAGATTCAATATTCAGTAATGAGAACATAACATTAACCAACTGCATAAAATAACCTCAAAATGTAAGAAGGTATTTTTCTAAGGATAACTTTGTGCATTCACAGAATCAAATGAGTATCAAGTTTATTTATATAAAATGGTGCAATTATAATTCAGTTAAATCAGCTTCTTTTTGTTCCTTTTTTCCTCTCAGGGAAATTGTTACGTGTGGAATCTAGCTGGAGGAATGGGAGATGAAGTGACACAGCTCATCCCCAAGACCAAAATTCCTGCACATAAACGCTACTCGCTGCGCTGCAAGTTCAGCCCTGATTCCACGTGAGTATCTTCACCCCACTCGGGTGTCTCAAATCACTGTGGAGGGCCAAGACCGCAGGGTTTTGGTCTAAACAAAAACTGTACCAGTTAAATACTTTCATCCATTCATCCTCCCTGGTTCACCCATATGCTGATGGGTGAAATCAGCACATCCACTGCAGTCTCAACCCTCCAAGGCACACGGTTTGAGAAATTGAAAATGAAATCTCTAATAACAAATGCTGAGATAAATAGAGAAGACTTAAATTAATTTCAAATATTCATTCATATCAGCAATTGTGCACTTGCCCACCATTTACCAGCTTGATGATATCTATTACTATCTGGTGAAAATAACAAAATATTAGGTCAGTTAAATATTAACATTTGTTACCCTGATAAGTGTTGGTGCATTTTGACTGGCTTTTTTTTCGGTCCGTTTAGTTTGACCTTAGGTATTCCATAAAAGGACTAGTAAAGTAGTGAAACATGATGATGACGATGATACTAATACTGCATATGTGTGGTTGTGTCATGGTCTCTAGTTTGTTGGCCACTTGCTCAGCAGACCAAACTTGTAAGATCTGGAGAACATCCAACTTCTCACTAATGACAGAGTTGAGCATCAAGAGCAACAATCCTGGGGAGACCTCTAGAGGCTGGATGTGGGACTGCGCCTTCTCTGGTGACTCCCAGTATATCGTCACAGGTGAGTTGTGCCTACATAATTAGATTATTGTGGCAATTGTGAGTACATCTACTTTAATCGTTGTTGTTGTTTGCCTTGGTCACTTCTGTCCACAGCCTCCTCAGATAACCTGGCTCGTCTGTGGTGTGTGGAGACTGGGGAGATAAAGAGGGAATACAGCGGCCACCAGAAGGCCGTGGTGTGTCTGGCCTTCAATGACAGTGTGCTGGGATGAGGAGGAGACTGGATTACCGGTGAAATCAAAATGGAAAAAAACAACAGACTCTTTGAAGACAACAGGCTGGTTAGCGTGAAAGAAACTGAATTCCCAGAAGGTGGGATGTTGCTGTCATCTTCAGAAAGCTGAGGCTTGTATCTGATCCTTATAGTGAGTCATGGATGTGTGTGTGTCCCAGGATGTCCACAGGGCTGTTCCCTGCTAGATGTCTTTAAGTATTCAGCAAAGCCATGAAGCAAATACTCACACCAAGTAACAGGTAGTACCACTACCAAGGATAATCACCTTTTGTTTTGCATTGATTTATGCAGCATACTTATCAAAAGGACCGTTATTATTTGCATAAGTCTTGGTATGAAGCCTGTATGTGCCATGGAAATTATTCTCTTATTTGTGATGCATATAATTCATTTGATAGTTGATCTCCAATCAGTTATGTTTTAAGATGTTCTTTTCTTAATGCGCACATGATGTATTTAAAATGTTAATGATGATGTACCAGAACATGATTGTCCAGTAAATATTTCTTGTACGCAAACTATACTGTCCCCCTTCAGTCCAATGAAGACAAATTGGACAAAAATACTTCAAAGTCTTTTAGTGGACAAATAAAAAAACCCCACATTGCAATAGGAATGATTAGACATAATTACATTTCAGGAAGGGTTACAGGAAATACAATTACAGGCGGGTAAATGGGATCATTCTTTTATAATCTGTGACGTGTGCCACCAGAGAGAGTATTACACATGAAGAGAGTGACGATGGGGCTTTGGCGATAACCATGACAGCTTGTCTCCATCTGTTGTCTCTCTCGGAGGGATTGATGAAGGAAACGCACTGGAAGGGTTGGCTGGTTCACTGGTTTACTGGTGTCTGTGTGTGTGTATGTGTGTGGCACAAAGGAAACAGTCAAAGCTGGCTTCTGTTCTTTTTTGTATTTGTGGGCTGAAAAGGACGACTTTGTTTCCCTGATCTTGGCTGGGAAGAAGGGAACGGAATACACGATCACTCTGGCAGGTAGTAGAAACACACAGACACACAGATGTTGCTGGGAAAGCAGATGTCGATGCAGAAGTAGACCAGCCTCTGTTTCCCCGGGCCTGACAGAGAGAACAGAGGAGTGATCATGGTAACGTATACCTTAAAAAAAAATTGATCCAAGCTTACTGGTCACAAACTAAGGGTCATAACGGGCTTTTATTCTGCTTACGATAAGACATGGAAAGCACTGATACTGGATTTTTGTGGCTGAAATTTTAAGTAAAAGGTTTGATACTGATATTGAGGACATTAATTAATTAAACCACACATAACAAACAACCATTTTGGCAAGAATCCCTCAAAGTTGTACATTAAATAGTTGTAACAACTGCACTACTAAGACAGGATATTTTACACATTTTACTGTGATAGTAAACAAAATAATGTTGGACAGTAAAAATCAGATTCATGGGCGAACAATGAATGAGTAGCTATACAAAAACTAAAATCTGTCAAAAACCTCTATGTAAAACGCATCAAAAGCATCCTGTAGAACATTTATCTACAGTTATTTTTTGCAGATTTGCCAACATCCACGCCAATAGCAATATTGGTGAAAATATAGAAATATTGGTGGACAACGTCAGTTTGCCAATATATCGATCAGGCAATACTCTTCACTGCATAAGGTATGAAGGGATAACATTAACCTGTCTTGTTTAATACAGAATATTATGCAAATTATGAATAATGGATACATAATGTAAATCTCGATTTAAAACCTGTCAGTAAAACCTATTTGAATTTTACAGATTCAACACAACACTGCTTACTGTGACAAACAGATTTAGGTGTAGAATTGGTCGTCTTTAGTGCAGCCCGATGGTGAAAGTTTGTCACCAGCTCTAACATGGAGAACGCTGATCCGTGTAAACACAAGTAATTTTTTTTTCAGCCTGTCACTTACTGGAGCAGTCTAAAGGTCACTGTACATCGCAGTTAGGGTTTGGTTTCAGCCTGACGTGTTGCTTCTTCATGGAGCTGCCAGCCGACTAATTTTAAAAACGCTCATCTGTCAGCACCAACAATCGACCCCTAACTCCTTGGGTTAATTATCACTGCTTGATTTCACTGTTTGAAAAGTAACTTCATTTGGTGCTATATGCAAATGTCATAAAATTACAGCGAGTAATTTATGACTTTGCCTGCCACAGAACCAACTTTGTGTTTGGATTAGAAAACATCTGCACTGTGAATGACAAACCGCAGAACCTAAATGAAGTAATTTTCTTGTTTTCTACATTGATTAAAGTATTACTTGGAAATATATGAGCAGAGGAAAATTCTTCAATTTATGGCCAAGGCCCATCACATGCGATGTTTAAGTCGAAGTGATCCTCAGTTTGGCTGTTCTCACCCTCAGTCCTCCTGGTCCAGTGGACAGAGCTGTCCTGACAAAGAGCCTTGACAGGGTCCTCCAGGGTGGACACATCCACCTGACTAGTTGCCAGCACCCCCAAGAACTCTGTCTGCCTCTGGGTCTCATTACCAGACAGCTGGAACTGGCTCTGCTGAGGACAGAGAGAGGGACACATCTTAACAGAAAATGCAGAAAGATGGAGACAACGGAACCTCTTGAGCTGCAGTGTCATTCAGTAAGTGTGAGAAATCATGTTTCAATCGCAACGATAATATGAATGAATTGGAATTAATGGACGAGAGACGTGAAGAGCAACGTGGCCTGCAGTCAAACTGAAACCAAGATTGCAATTAAGGTGAAACTTAAGCTTCTATTAGGCTGATATCTTTGCTCACAAGGTCAACAGTTCCCCATTTACGCCGTTATTCGTCAAAAAGGCAGTGGGTAATTGCACCACTTACACCTGTGATGGGCTCTGATACTGAACCACTTAAACTACTGTTATGCTTGAATGGGTCATGTAACGTAGTCAGTTTTCCTCTGCTCTAAAAGACCATTGTGCTGGATAACACATCTCTTCTCCTTCCATATGGGCCTGTCCCACCTATCAAAGACAAAATGACAACAATCAACAGCTACGTTTGAATACTCGGGGCTTGTATGAGATATGCGACACCATGAGACAGGACTCAAAAACACTCTGAGACTCAACACCTGCTTTTGTGGTGTGGAAATGGGGTATTGTGCACCCTTGTGATAAGGTAGAGGAACAGAAGTCCCTCTCAGATGGTCCCACATCACATTTCTGGCCTCCATTTATTCGTGGATTTAATCATTCACCTTATCAAATTGTCAAACCACAATTAAGACTGAGATTATCCCATACAAATCATGCCCAAAGGTATCAGTACTCAATTCAGGTTTTAAGTGTAAAGGCTTTGGGTGTCAGCCATCAGACCATGGACATTAGAGATCATGTGTGTGGTTCAGAAGATACACACAGGCCCTTACTAACCATTGACCAACCAGTTGATCAGGCAGTATTTTAATCCAACAGAAGAGTCTTAAAAGCTAAAAAGCTCTCAGACAGAGTGCTCATTGTGCCCGGTTCAGGGCTCAGGCTTGTAGTTGTAGCCTCCTGTAAGAAGATCCTGGGCTCAGAGAGGGGGCTGGAGGGATCAGTTGTACAGAGGAATTCAGCCATGGAGGAGAGAGAGCGGGTGACGGAGCTAGACAGAGAGCGACTATTAGGCTCTGTGAGGTCCTGCCTGCTTCGCTGCCGCTACCCTTTTCTTTGTGCATGGTGGCGAGGAAGTCACGCAAAACCTATGAAATCCAACAAGTCCTGGCTGACCACTGTGGTGCTTTGGGGATAGAGATAAGAGTCACACTTAGAAATTGCTATCAGAAATGCCAATTCACACATTAGCGAGGCTGTGACTTCAGAAACGTCTGGCAGAACTTTAAAGGGCAAACCCCAACTTTCTTTTTTTTAATCTGGGCGACTGCAATCTGTCATGTAGTCTCACATAACCTGAATGAGGTGAAGCAATTGTTATATAAAAAGACAGCTCTGTTCTCACGTGTTGGAAAGCCAATGCATTATTACCTGCGTTGACTCTTGAAGAAGGGAGTGCACGTTTTCATAGTCAGATTTCTCCATCTTACGCAGGAAGCAGCTCTCCTGATCAACAGGTTTGTAGCATATCAACCCCTGTGCAACACAACAGCACACCTCTATTGTGGCAAATAAAACACAGGAAGTTGAAACACTTAATAACAAAAATGTCAAAAACCTCGACTTACATGTTTGATGTCAAATAGCACAGTGGATGTCTGATTTGATGGCGAGGTCACAGAAAAGGTCACCAGGTCGTTCTGTTGGTCCACAACTGCAGACTGGTTGATCAGAGCCCCAGACTGATCTGGGACTGTGATCCGGACGATCTGTGGGGACTACAGGGTGCATTTCTGATTAATGACAAATGGCGATGGATCTGGATTTCTGCTCAGAAATATTTGGAGAGACCTTTGACGAATTACATAAATTGGATGAGGCATGTGTCATACCCGAGAGTGGGGTTGCAGCAGCCCGATGTACCCCGCCAAACTGAGAGCAATGATGACCAGGAGCAGAGTGGCTGAGAGGCTGACCCAGAATGCCTTGTGTGGAAAGTGGGGGGACGCAGCTGGGCCCCCATCCTGAGAAGATCATACACAAAAATAAAATTCTGAATGACCACCCACAACAGATCTGCACTCTAAGGCAACATCTGGACTTATGACAAACATGGCTGGCTGGTAAACAAAGTTTCCTTACCGTACATTTTGCTTCCTCCAGTGGGTTTTCTGAATGTTTCCAGCACCTCACCATCCTGTGTCCCTTGGCGGCTCCTCACTCGGTCTGCTCCCTTCTCGTGGCTATCGGCATGGAGCTGTGGTCATGACCAGCACTAACTGAGGCTCAATACACCTGACCATCTTCTCTTTGTCCCTGCAGACCTCAGACTTCCCCCTCCTTCTGTCTCCATCCCTCCCTCCCCCCCCTCTCCGAATGATCTCTG
>OMOW01078014.1:2293-12542 GCA_900312555.1 Lamprogrammus exutus
GGATCTGTGACTGGAGTTCAGACGTGTGCTCTTCCGATCTGTTATGTCAAGAGTAACAAGTGTCACAAGTTTCTCAACACAATATGAACATCAGATTCACAGAGTTAAGACAAGTCCCTCGTACATAAGACAGAGAAATGCATTGAAACACCAATTGCAATGAGATGGTAAATAATATAAACTAGACAATATAAAAAAGAAATATTGACATTTAAATTAATTTTATTGAATGCATTGCATTTAATGTTAATAAACAAAAAGCAAAAAACAAAAGACTGGGGGTGTCAAAAGTATATGTAATGTGGGCGGGGTTCCTCTGACGATGTATTTAGCAGTACCTGACTTTATTATGTAAAGGTTACATATTCTATCAGTTATGCGAGCACGTTGTCACTGCTCGTGTCGCCGTGGACTCATTGTAATTGGGTGAAAATATGAGAACGGTTGGTTTCAGACGTGTCTGGACGGCAGCTGTTCCTAAGGGAAAGTAAATATACATCTGGCAACGACTGAATAAAACGTGAACAGCAGATAAACAGACAGCCAATCAGAGCCCGGGCGCGAGGCGGTATCCGAGCGCTGATTGGTGAACCGCTGTCTGGGCAGCGCGAGCTCCATCTCTCATTGATGCGTTCGCTGCAGATTCAACTATCACTCTCAATCATTACATTGCTGTAGTTTTGGTGAATAAACGCAGCTTTATTGCAATTTAACACCAACAAAATCCATCTGCACCCCTTTTGGCGTTTAAAGGTGAGTTATATCTCTTTGTTTTACCGCCAGCTGTACTATCGGTGTAACGCTACGTAGCACGAGCCGTTTGCCTGTGTTAAGTCAGCATCATCGTTATATCACCATCCACCATCCTCTTCTTCACCAGCTCGCTTACCGTGCGAGCACAGTAATGATCGGTAACACGTTGACGGCGTATTTCAGCTGAAAAGGTGTTATTACAGATTTATGTCTTTACAGCATCATCAAACCGCAGCCACAATGACAGAGGCGGAGACGGTGGAGAAGCACAAGTCCAGCAACAGAAATGTTCCCTCAGAGGCCACCAGAGAAGACGTGTTTGATCACTCATACAAAGAGAAAGAAGGCCCCAAACCTCAAAGGATCATCGTTTGGAAAAACGTCATTCTGATGACCTTCTTGCATTCAGGTGCACTGTACGGCTTCTTCCTCGTCCCTTCAGCATCCACCTTGACCTTGCTTTGGTGTAAGTAAAAATCCTGCTAATGAAGTTTCCAGTGAAGGCTGGGTGCAGATTGTGGCCTAACAATTGTGTTTTCAAATCAAAAATCATAGCTGTTGTGGCATTATTGTGCAGCGAATAGTGTCATTGCCTGGATATGTGCTGACTGCATGTGCCATATCAAATATCCTACATGTTGGTGGATTATGGAGCAAGCAACATAGAATGAGAGATTTAATGTCACATCATGCATCAGGAAAATCTAATATGACAATGCTGTATTAAATGTATTAGAAATATCATAGTGACAGGGGTCTAATGTAGTGCTGCTATAATAGAGAAAAGGTCAGGGAGGATAGAAACCATATAAACCTTTTTTAGCCTTCATTGACCCTGCAAAATAAACTGTTTTTGCAAGGGTAAAAATACAAGAAAAATGCAGTACTATGGAATACATACTGTATGTACTTATATAATAGGGACAAACAAATTAAAGCCTCAGAAAGGTGACAAGCTGTAAAAATTCTAATTAAAAACTACCTCCATTCATCAGGGTTATTTAAGGTTTGAAAGGGGCGAAATGAGATCTGATACAAAGTGTCTTGTTTCCAAGTAGAGGACTTGAAAAACACAATAGAGGGAAGTGGCTACTGCTTGGCTGTGGTACTTGACAAGTGCACAGACAGACCAAAGACAAAGATCTGGAACATTCAGTATCTTTATAATGTTTTCTAATGAGGTGCAGCACCAAGCAGAAAATGTCCCAAGCCATGCTTTAAAATCCTTTATGACACAGATCGGACTAAGACAATAATTCATCAACCGACTCTGGTGTAGTAAATCTGTATTGCATTTACTTTTTTGTAGCACGGTGTTCGTCATATTTTTATTGTCTTGGTCTAGCTCATGTAGTAAAGTCTTTTGTGTCTCTTTCCAGCAGAGACAGTGCGCCTTATTTTTGACCTCTCACAGGCAGAACATTCCAAGTGCTATATATTAACTATGTGCTCTATAATCAACACCTTGCTTACTAGGCAGTTTGTTAGGTCGAGAAAGACAGAAACCACGTAAGCTCAATATCAAAGAGGACTTGTGTATAGCGAGGGCAAAATTGATGAGATCGCGCTGAGATGCTTCTCCGAATTAGTTCCGAACCATTTCCAGTCCTGTTACACACAGAGCCAGCCTCAAGGGTCTTGGTTTCATTTACCTGATTCGACCCAGGATCACAATTTGTGTCACAAGCCTTTTCCTCACAGTTACCATGGAATGTGGCTAGTGCTAAATTGTTCAAACACAGACCACCTTTTTCAAAAGCTATTTTACCTTTTTAATATGATGATTTCTCCATCAGTTACACAAATTTGAGGCACTATGGCTGACTGCAATGCAATACGTTTCATATTGCAGAATTGCCTGTATGCTGATACTATCTTTATTGATTGATAGTATCCTACCATCTGTAACCGATCTTGCACAACCCAAATGTTGTCCCTACATTACAATATTACAGAGAGTGGATGGAAGCAGTTGCAGTGTGTGCAGTATCAGTGCTTACAATTGTTTGTGTTTTGGGCAGTAATATGCTTTTACTTCTCTCCTCCTCTCCACAGCTGTACTCTGTTTTTTGATAAGTGCTTTAGGAGTTACTGCAGGAGCTCATCGCCTGTGGAGTCACAGGTCCTATAAGGCCTCGTTACCTCTGAGGATCTTCCTGGGTCTTGCTAACTCCATGGCTTTTCAGGTGAGTAAAAACCACACCTCAATTCACACATGCATACAATGTACTGTATATGCATGACACACACACACACACACACTTGTAGTTATGATAATGGCAGTTTTTCATTTTCATATAAGTACCATGCAGAGTCTATAGTGTATGCAATCTGTGTCTTTGCTTCAAACCTACAGAATGATATCTTTGAATGGGCTCGAGACCACAGGGTTCACCACAAATTCTCAGAGACAGATGCTGACCCTCATAACGCCGTCCGGGGCTTCTTCTTTTCACACATCGGTTGGCTTCTGGTGCGCAAACACCCTGACGTCATTGAAAAAGGGCGCAAGCTGGAGCTCACTGACCTGAGGACTGACAAAGTTGTTATGTTTCAGAGGAAGTAAGTACTAGCAGTCAATGAATGATTTCATAATACCATTCTGGAAGTATTTACTCTTCAAATGGTGTACTATAGTCCTCACCAACAGGTAGTGCAAGGTATTAAATTAACTCTGAAGGGCATATAATGTAAAATAATCACCTGCACATACCACAGTATATCTACTACTGTTGGTGGTGTCAGGGTTGACTACTGGTTCTATTTGTCTGTCTGGTTTAACAAGGTTTCAATTATAAACATGGCATTCAAGCTGTCACATGCATGTTGCGATTGGTTTTAGAGCATTGTGTCACAAACCAGCAATCATTTCTGTAACTTTCGAAAAGGTCAAATGCACATAAACTGCTGTTGCCTTTACACACCAGGTTGTGTAAGGTAAGGTGTTTCCATTTTTGCTTATTTGTATTTAACACACCCACATTGATTCATGTGGTGTACCAACTTTCGCCCTTATGTTACATCAGCACGCATCAAAACGTTGCCTTTTCTGCTGCAAGAAGGCTTTGTGCTTTACAGTAAACAGTGTCCTCTTCCAACAAAGGCAGCTTAGAATATGATACCAGTAATGGAAAGTGAGGATAAGAAGCAAACAAGCTCCTCATTATGCACCAGATTCCCTCTAAGGAAGCAAAAGAAATCAACAAACTACTTTTCATCCAGATTTTTTCATGATTATTGATCTGATTTTTACACTGTTATTAATAGTCTAAATTAACAAATACATTGCTGGATTTTATAAATGACAACTAATGGTTCCTGTTCTCATCCTAAACTGACAGGTGCATTCCTCTGCTCTCTGTCCATTCTGTCTCCTCAATAGGTATTATAAGATGTCTGTGTTGCTCATGTGCTTCTTCGTCCCAATGTCCGTGCCTTGGTACCTGTGGGGGGAGTCCCTGTGGGTGGCGTTCTACGTCCCGGCCCTGCTGAGGTACACCTTGGTGCTGAACGCCACCTGGTTGGTCAACAGTGCAGCGCACATGTGGGGGAACAGGCCCTATGACAGTAACATCAACCCCAGGGAGAACAAGTTTGTCACCTTCAGCGCTATAGGTACAGTATGAGGAAAGACAATGTGCCCTCAGTAAAGCTAGTAATGTATGTTGTTGAACAAGTTACTTAAGTTAAAGTCTGTGCTTTGACCTCAATACTGCCTCCATCAAAATACGGTTTTGTCACCTTTTAACAGAAAAAGTCACATAAACAATTAAAATCTTTTCTCAGCTTAAACTTTGTGTGCTTTGCAAAAAGAAAATAACAGTGTAACAAATTACGCTGGTTTTTGATACTCGGAAGTAGTTAAGCATTGCGGTCATGATCGAAAATGGCATCTAATGGTGATATCCAGCTGAAGTAAAATCAAATGATATGGTAAAGCAAGTATCATGTGCTTCTTTTCCTACATTATTCTTTTTCCGTTTCAGTAGTTATAAAACACTTTGCTACAACTCAACATTATAGATCATCATTTATTTCACTCAGCAGAGCTGGTCTTTACTGGGACAACGACACGTAACAGAGGCCTTTGTGCCCTATGGGTTTGGAGCACTTTTTGTAACCTCAGGGCTGTAGAAAAGGCCCAGCAGTCCTCCAATTATGACTCCGTCTCTCAATGATGAACTTAAACAGGTTATTGACTACACCATGATCACCTCCCTCCCCAGACTGACAAGCCTACAAACTTGATTCTACCGTTTATGGTTCCAAGTTATTGACAAACTGTAACTGATGTTGTTATAGTGCCACCATCATGTCAGTTTTTTGCCTCTCTTATCACATGAGATGTTGATCGTACTTTCTGTGCCATTCAGGTGAGGGCTATCACAATTATCACCACACATTTCCCTACGACTACGCAACCAGCGAGTTTGGCTGCAAGTTGAACCTGACGACCTGTTTCATCGACTTCATGTGCTTCCTGGGCCTGGCGACGGACTGCAAGAAAGTATCCAAAGAGCTCGTCCTGGCCCGACTACAGCGCACAGGAGACGGGAGCCACAGGAGTGGCTAAGATTGTTAAACCCCCGGTCAGCTTCATGGCTCAAAGATGAAATAGTAAATAGTGTAATTTATTTTGAAGGAGCTCTTTTCTTTTGTGTAGCTACAACCACTCCCTCACAGTCCTTTGACAGCTTTTACCTCTCTCATGTCCTGAGGATAAAAGTTAACAGGCTTTTAGCACATTTTGCCTGTTATTGTGGTTTGTAGCTGCAACAAAAGAAATTGTCCAAAATTTGCAAAAGCTCTCAGCATAGCTCGGGCTCCAGCTGCTCAGACAGGCCACTTTGTCGCGATTATATAAATTGTTGCAGAGGCAATCAGTCAAAGTTAAGTAGATTCATTTTAAGTCAACTACATTTGCAGCTGTTTTGCCATGTTGGTGTGCACTCCTTCATGCAGCGTCAGTCATGTAGCCAACATTTTACTGTATATATGTATTACTCAATTATTAATAGCGATCGACAAGGAGCACTTAAAAAGAGAGAGTGAGAATGTTTCAGCCGTTTGGAGAGGAGATTGCCTTTGATATTATTGCAGTTTACAGCAAGTTTTTACAATTGTGATAGAAGTTGACTTTTTAGGGAGCTTTGCGGTGTGGAAAAAAAGAATTAGTGTTTTGGTTTTGTTGAAAGATGCTGGCCTATGAAATACGATTGATATATCAAGAGCAAGGGAGCCCAGACCTTCTTCCCATTACCTGACAATACTGTACTGAAACATGATTAGCCATCTTTAAAGAGTGAAATCAAGTGTATGTACAATAGACAACCAAGATGGGAAAACACATAATTGGATCATTTTCTCAGGACAACCTAAGAGACGCGTGAGCATAATACAAAAACTGCCATTCAATATTGACCTTAAATGTCCTTTTACTCTATTACCATGTGATCTTAAATTGACTTTTTGTGTCATAGTGCCAAGAATATGCTAATCGCTGAAATTATCTTAATCATGGCCAACTATAGTGCACCTAAGTCAATATCGCTTACATACTTTACATATGATAGTGGAAGGGTTGTAACATTGTGATGGTGTCAGTGGCTTTGCTAAATTTCAGTGTCCTGAAACATTTGCAGCAGAGACCAACGGAGCAGACAAAACGCTGTCCTCTCCGGTCGATGTAGCAGCCAGTCATATAACAATTCTGGTTTTACAAAACAACGTTGCCATGCATGATGTGGTGTCGGTGTTGTAAGTGAGCTGTTTGTTGGTGACTCTGACGGCAGACCTGCATCTTAAGTTTTGTAACGTACCCATGAAGTAGCATCGCTTATGGATCATCAGAACTGTCGCCGTGTAATTTTCTCGTGTGAGAATGGGCCCGATTTCCATTTGAGATCCCTAAAAAGTTGATTGTCATTGAAATGTTTCAGGTGCATCGCCGCTTGTGTCCATCTTCGATTCTGATGTTTGGAATGCTTCTGTGTTTGTTTGTTTATTTATTTCCTTATTTACTAAAAAAAAAAGTTTCCTGTATTCTACGATTTGGCAGATTTGTCTATTTGAAATGCATAGAATTGGAGCACCCGCTTGTTTAATCCGAAGAGTCAGGATACTGCCTAATGCCTTATGACTTACATCCATTCCTGATCTTCAAAAAATAGTTTCAAGTACCACAAAGTCAATCTGACCACGGTCCATGTTTACAATCGTACGCACCAGGTTTAATCTGTCACACCACTTCAGCATTTAAGGTAGACAAATGGTAGCATGACAAACATTGAGCTACGTTAAATGCAAAACACGGCGGCGTATTTCTTTTGAGCAGATAAACACGTTCAGGTGCTGGTGCAAATGTCGAATCATGTATGATAACAGACATTTAACTTGCAAAATTTGGACCCTTGATGGATGTGCCAACTAATTTTAATACACAGCAGCACCTTCCGCTGAGCTGTCATGAGGAATGTCAAGAGCATCAGAGCACTTACCAAACCTAACACCAACAAAATCACACAAGCCATGCAAACTACTCCTGCTGTCCACAGCAACCAAAATTAAGAGTTCTTAAATGATGAGGAGAATCAAACGGTGTTAGTCTGAGATATGTTAAACCTGAACTGTATTCTATTCTGAAATAAAATTCACAATATTTTCAATACTGTCTCTTGACTTTGTGATATACCATGTATCCGCTCAGTGCATAGCAATTCAAAGGGCGAGTGCACTGACGTAACCTATCAATTTCATTGTGTTTGTCCTGAGGTGACCTATTCAGCTTATGAAAACTGAGGAAACGCACGTACACACACACTTTGGCACAGTGAGGCATGCACTCCATGACCTTCCAATATAATATGCAAATTTTTCATGTTAGAGCTCTTCCCCTATTTTAAAGTATTACACTATTGTATACGCTTGTAGATTTTCTTAGAATTTAGAATATTCTTAAACTACTTTTTAGAATTTGAGGAATTTTCCTGAAGTTATCCCAATTTTCTTGATCAGCTGTGACTTCAGATGGTTAAAAGGCTATTGTTTGAGAATGCAAAGAATGAATTTGGAAACTAAATGTGCAGTATATTGTTTTTTAAAAGTCCTGTTCCCTGAGTACTCTAGCCCAATGCAGTGCATAATGCCCCAGGCTCCTGCTCACATTAGCGTATGTCAAATATAGCCTGATTATTTAATCTTGAGTTACTGGTTCTTTGCTCAGATGCCTCAGATGACTTGTGCACACACACACACACAGTTGTTCAATATCTAAATCAGGTCAGTGTGGAATGTCTGACCTGTGTGATGATCAACTTGTTCTATCAGCGCTACAGGCTTGTCCAGAATGACATTGTGATGGGAGATTATGATTCATACTCTTATTTAATCTACATTACATGGAGGGAAAATAGATTCAAATTAGGTTCTGTCAATTTCAGTAATATCTGTTATCTGTCGCTCTGTTCATTTCATCCCTCTGCAGACTAAAGTCAGATTAGACAGACTTATGAAAATGATCACTTGTGCCAAGGCTGTAAACGACAAGGCTTCATAACCGAGGAATGTGAAGGGCTTGATGAAACATTTATCACATGGCGTTTTATTGAGAGTGGGTGCAATATTTGGGTATCCACGTGCTTTTGGCCATGAAGTGAACATACTGTATTTAATAGATAAATTATGTAACGCCTGCCTGAACCAATCTTCACATGGTTTACTTTAACTTTTAACAGTACTTTGCTTTAACTTAATTTACTAAACAACAATAACTTTCAAGAGTATATTTGCTTTTACTTTGGTAAGTTGAATGCAGGATTCTGTTGAGCAGAAAGTGGGTCAGTCTTGCTCTTGAGTATGTCACATTACTCAGCACAGCCTTATTAGAAAGTGAACTGAATCATGTGTTTCAGCCACTCTGCCCCACAAACCGTGTGTGTTACAGGATGTGTGTGTGTCACTCGGTGCTCCTCTGTGGGGTGATATGTGGATAAAGTTACATCATATCTCCATCACCCCAGACACACCAAGGGTTACTTCCGTTCAAACCTCCCCCAAAAAACCATCCAGTACACGCAACTGACAGCGTCTGACTCAAACCAGCCAATCAGCAGCCAGTTCCTAACTTATGATCCTCCTGGACCAATCAGAGCTGCGAACCAACCACCTGTGCTGACTTGCACGTCACACTTTGTGCTATTAATTCTGTGGTTTCATTACGAAACAACAAAAGCACCAAAGGGGGGAAATTGTAAGTGCGATTCATGCCCTTAAGTACCCTTTGGTAAATAGAAAAACGGAAACAGTGAAAATCACGATAAAAATCTGCACGGACGTAGTTGTAACCATGCGTGCAGTCTGTTCATGAATATGAGGAAACTCGCAGTAATGTGCAGAACAAAATGTACGGCACAACTTATAAGACTTAAGTGTAAATTGTATACAGGAAATCATGATATGATAACTTAAAACACGACAGAAACACATAAAATACACACAATAACGTGTCGTTGGTATTACAGTTGGCATTTACCCAGGAATTCTCAATACTATTTGTTTCACTTCTGATGCCAGTAAAAAGGGAAATACCCATGTTGCACCCACGCGAGCTCAGTGACGTCAGCAAAAGATGTTGGAACTAATTTTTATAACGTTTAATGTTTAAATCGTTTTTGATCAAAAGCGCCAGAAAACATTGACCATGGACATTGCAAAGGGCAAGGTTATGAAAGCGGCACCATTTAGATGAACTGACAAGTTGAAAGTTAGCAGGTATTTACGCCATCTACTGTACAAAATGGAAACTACATCTGTAAAAGCTTTAGAGCACATCTGCCTTACTCGCTTGCTAAATTTGCTCTTTAAGCATGATGTGGATTTAATAAATACAATGTCTGAATACATTAACCAAGTCTGGATTTTTTTAAAGTGAATTTTTATTTGAAAAAGATAAAGAAAATGAATAAAGTAAGCAACATGGATTGTATAAACATCTGTGCAACCAAAATGAGGCACGTCACTGCCCTCTGCTGCCATGATAAACCAAACAATCCAGCTACAAACATCAGCAACCACATTTTTCATTTGTCGATTCATTTTCACTTTTAACTTTAAGTTACATGTTCTGAAACAAAATTGAGGAAGAATCTGGAGTTAAGGACAGGATATAGCTAAAATCATGTTATGAACAGGAGTGGCTAAAACATGGAGGGCGGTGTAACAGAATTTGTAATTCAACAAAAATTCATTTTATTTTGTTGTTATGAGCTGGCCTGCGAGCTCAGCAGTCAGTGATGGAGTTCAAATGGGAAGGGTGCACACTAAAAGCAGGTCTGAGGGTAAAGGGAAAAGGTTCAGTTATTCACATAAGCCAACAGAACTATTACAGTTTGATCGGGCTAATTTCACACAAAATTAAGAGAAAGTAAACAGTGATCACCATTACATTCTTCTGCAGTGCTTTGGCCAGATACTCTCATGGCTCACACAACTCCTCACC
>OMOW01078108.1:2821-12948 GCA_900312555.1 Lamprogrammus exutus
GGCCGGAGAAAAAACACACCCACCGCCGCGACGCAACGAGCCCGGACCCGCCGACGGAACCCGCGGCTCCCCCCCGGGCTACGCGGGCTCCGTCCCCGCACACTCTCTTGTTTACCTTCCTCACGCCTTTGTAGATATAAAAGTACAGTTCCCGGCCCACATTGAAGCAGATCCTGTCGCCGTTGCCGGACTGGTCGTTCACGTTGACGAAGGAGACCTTGACGGGGTTGGAGCCCTGCGAGTTGAAAGGCACCCTGTTCGGGCGGCTGTATTCGGAGTGGGTGAGGAGTTTGTAGACGCCTTCTCGGGTGGTGAATTGAGTTTTAATTTCGTTCATCTCCTTCCCTCCTCCCTCCGCCGCCATCTTGGAAATTGGCGTTCATCCTTGTCCAACCCCCGGATGTTAGCGACGGCGCATGCGTGGAGTTGTTGCTGTCCGGCAGCCATGCGTGCAGTGACGAGAGGTGAAAAACATGAAAGACAACTTCTTATTGTTGTTATAAATGTAGAGAAAAGGTTAGAAATGCCTCACTCAGAACACAATTTATGTTAACACTTTGTAAGGTTTATTTTTCTGATCTCGTTGTTTTATTCTCTTTACACGTACACAGATATACCGTAAACAACATTATTAGTAAAGATTAATGACTCGCACCAACAAATGCGTAAATGACTAAATGTGTAAATTTAAACATATTCAGACGAACTTAAATCTGACATATTCAGTATACAGAATGAATGCCACCCTTTGTTGAAAAACAGCTGTGATAATTTGATCATAGAGGTAACGACACATAAGTATTATCTGAATATTGTGATGAGAATGCACGAAATCAACAATTTAGTCACTAAGATTGTTATTAAATAACATAAAATGACAACCTCTAAAACAATGAAAATGCTGCTAGCATTTAGATAAACAGGTCAGATGAGGCTAATGTCATGCTACTTGTTTAATCAAAAACCCATTGGGATAAGGAGAGAAGATGCATCGATCATGGAGACAGAACTGTAATTCAGGATATTGCTGGGAATGTGGATTTGTTCCTGCTGGTACAATTAAGTCATATAGTCGAGTTAGTAATCAATTGTCATATAGTAAGTGTACAGTCTGTTCTCCTGCTTGGGAGCAATGTCATCCTCGTCTCATCCAAGAATATACCTCAAACTTCACAAACATATATTTCATTCCAGCAAAGTCCACTCCTATTTCACCGCTCAAGCCGCACAAGCACACATAATCTTATTTGAACAAATATGCAAAGTATGTGACATCTAATAATGGCTGTGTGCTTCAGAAAAGATCATCTTACAATGACTGTGACAGTTCTCCACTTTCCTAGAGTTACAGCTTCTAGCAGCGTCTACTGTCAACTGGAAGCGTTTATATTACATAACCATTCTATGGCACATGTACTACACTGCCATCTTATGGCCAGATAAAATGATATATCCTCATTTGACCAGAGAGGCAGTCCTACTGTGTGGTAAATGTGTCGTACTTTAAAGTTTATTCGTCAGCATGGTTTACTACAACTTATGTGACGAGTCAGGGGTCCACCTGCACTATAGGGACCAAACACTTATGGTCTAATCATAATGCTGCTGATATATATTCACGCAGTCTGAAACCGAAGAGAAATCCTTTCATTGTGTCGCACTGAACAGCAGTTTTGTCCCGAGATTTGCTGCTCAGTGTTCTGTACAGCTGCTTCAAATCTGTGAAACTTTTCAGATTCACGGCAATCTTGCCGGCCAAAAAAAGACACGGGCCTGCGATCTGTAGGAGGCCGTGTGGCCTTTGTGTGCTTAAGAGAGCAGGTGATAGCACAGGCAATGCACAGCTGTGACGCTGACAGGGCTATGGAGGGGCTTGTGGCCAGACAGGCAATCAGGAAAGCCCTCGTCCTGAGTGACAAGCACTCCTTGTGACTCCCTATATGGGCACATAAACTTTAGGGCTCAGGACTCTCGCTCGCCACCCACCTTCCTGGCCTTTCTCAACACCCCCCTTACACCCATACTCTGGCGACCGTATCTTCTGGAAGCTTCTGAATGGGAGCTTCGAGAAACCCCCCCTTGAGTATAAAAAGACACCGGCGTGTCATAGGGTCAGCACAGAGTGAGAAGATATTCTCTGGAACACATCGAGATACTTACTGCCCACAGGAGCGGCATCGCTACACAGATTTGGAGATCTGCAAGAAGCGATTAATTTCTCGACTATCTCGAAGAAGTGACTAAAGAGAAGAGCTTCTACTCAAGGTAAGAATGATGAACAGCATTTTGTCTGTGTTGTGTTTTAAATTAAACATTGCAAAAGTAAAAGATCAAAAGCAAAACACACGCAAAAAACTACATAATCAATTCAGATATCTGTGAATTAATAGTGTAGCCTCTGTACTATCAGTATACTGAGGAGACTTCACACTTGTAAGGAGCACATGGCCAGCAGGGTGACCCTGAGCATGAGAGCAATGGCGGAGGAGCAGAAGAATTGCTTGGCACGAAGAGCTTTTACAACAGATCCAAAGTCATTCACAGCAGAATAACAAAAAAATATGATTCTAAGGACAGCACCAGAATTTGAATGCAATGGAAGCATATCGTTCCACTAATCAGAGTGATGTCGAGCTAATTTTAATCATACATTTGCTTAATATTAACTGCTTCGGCTCTAAAATACATTCCTGTGCCCTGCTTATTAAAATATATTATTTCAGCTCCATAGTCTTAATACACGAATACCAAATTTAAAATGTCCTTCCACTTTGTCTGCATTGTCTATAGTCTATTCCTCACTTCACACGAGGGTGTTACGTGACACATGTCGCAGCTGTTGGGGGGGTGGGGGACTCCACCCATTTTTGACAGAGGGAACATGTGCAACAAGAGTCTCTGGCCTTCATCTGCAGTATCAGCCAACCCCCCACCCCCTCCTCAGTGCTCCAGTCTTCCTCTAATTCTCGTCTTTTTTTAAAGGGAGAAAAATGCAGCACATCAAACTTCATTTTTATTGTAAAGAATGATTGTATGTTGTATCGGTGTATGAAAACCATGGCTTCATCAGCTACCAGAAAACAACACGTTAATCCAAATAACAATTTTGGGATGTCAAAACATAACTTCCATGTTCTTCTTTCAGATGCCAGAGAATTCCGGACACACAATGGAGGAGGAAGTGGAGACCTTCGCCTTCCAGGCTGAGATTGCTCAGCTGATGTCCCTGATTATCAACACTTTCTATTCAAATAAAGAAATCTTCCTCAGGGAGCTCATCTCCAACTCCTCAGATGTAAGTAAAATAAGCACGTTATTACTTAACCTCATTACGTGCATGAAGAATCTGTCAAATCCACCTATTTGATTTTGTTAAAATCTAAAGCTGTATAACTTCAGATATAGAAGTCAGATAGGGATGCATGATGCCTTAAATTAAAGATGACAATTGTGCCATAATGTGTAATAAATTGATTAACTGAAATTCATAACTTCTCTCTCTGGAGTGAAAAAGGTACAAAATTGCACTTTTATTTTTTTAAGTGGTAAAACCGGTCAAATTTTAAATACAGTATGTGGTTCCCATGCTGTTTTCCTCATGTGTACCAAATTTGAGATTGCTATACAAAACTACTTAGGTTTTATTGATCAAAGATGAAATGATGCAACTGGTGGTCTTGTGTGTCAGATCTATCCACAAACTATCCAAAATCGATGCAGAATGGCTAAAATGTGACTTGCAACATTTCAGTGGATAATGTTGTTTTTTAAAGTCCCTTTGTTTTTCAAATGAAGCATGTAATATAAAATCATAATGTAAATGTTTCCTTTTATGCGCCAAACACACCACTTACCTCTTTTATTAATTTCTGACAGGCGTTGGACAAAATCAGGTATGAAAGCTTGACTGAGCCGAGCAGACTTGAGTCCTGCAAGGAGATGAAGATTGAAATCACACCCGACCTCCACGCTCGCACCCTCACCCTCGTCGACACCGGCATCGGCATGACCAAGGCCGACTTGATCAACAACCTGGGAACCATCGCCAAGTCTGGCACCAAGGCTTTCATGGAGGCTCTCCAGGCCGGAGCCGACATCTCCATGATCGGTCAGTTTGGCGTGGGTTTCTACTCCGCTTACCTGGTGGCAGAGAGGGTGACGGTCATCACCAAGCACAACGATGATGAGCAGTACTTGTGGGAGTCTGCAGCTGGAGGCTCCTTCACAGTCAAACCTGACACTGGTAAGTTTGACTCTACTCATTATGATGTCACTTGAATCAATAATATGTATGATGAATGACCTGGAACTGCTCTCGTCCTTGATTGTAACTGTAGGAGAGCCCATTGGCAGAGGCACAAAAGTGATCCTTCATCTGAAGGATGACCAGACAGAATACTGTGAGGAGAAGCGGATCAAGGAAGTCGTGAAGAAGCACTCCCAATTCATTGGCTACCCTATTACACTTTATGTAAGTTCTTACGGTGCATTTGCTTACGAGACATCTAATAAAAACCAAGTTTAATAAAGATACTGACATGCTATAACACCACCTTTCTTTTCATTCACTCAAGGTGGAGAAAACCAGGGAGAAAGAAGTGGATCTTGATGAGGGAGTAAAGGAAGAGGAGACCGAGAAGGATGCTGCTGAGAACAAGGACAAACCTAAGATCGAGGACGTGGGCTCTGACGAGGACGAGGACTCCAAGGACGGCAAGAACAAGAGGAAGAAGAAGGTGAAGGAAAAGTACATTGATGCCCAGGAGCTGAATAAGACCAAGCCAATCTGGACCCGCAACCCCGATGACATCACCAACGAGGAATATGGAGAGTTCTACAAGAGTCTTACGAACGACTGGGAAGACCACCTGGCTGTCAAGGTATGCTAAGTATATTAATGGGGAACATAGAAACAAGTGAAACCCACCCACCTCTTTGCGGTAGTTTAGTAACTGTTTATTTCTGCTATCTTCAGCATTTCTCAGTGGAGGGCCAGCTGGAGTTCCGCGCCTTGCTGTTCGTACCCAGACGGGCTGCGTTTGACCTGTTTGAAAACAAGAAAAAGAGGAACAACATCAAGCTGTATGTGCGCAGAGTGTTCATCATGGACAACTGTGAGGAGCTGATTCCAGAGTATCTCAGTGAGTATCCTACTGAATAAGCCATATACAAACATATTCATATTGTTCATTATTTATGCACTAAGTACGGGGTAATATATCGTCAATGGGTGATTATCGTGGACTGATAGTGTTGTGCAGCGGAGGTGTTTTGTTTCACACTGAAGGGGTTTGTTCCACAATATTCATCCACTGACAATACATTATCTCTTATTGTTCTACAGCTACTTACCAAAGCATGAACTAATTTCGCACAATATTAGTTTTATCTGGGTTTGCTGGCTGACCAGTTTGTCTATTCTCAATCAAGATTTCATCAAGGGTGTGGTGGACTCTGAGGATCTGCCCCTGAACATCTCCAGAGAGATGCTGCAGCAGAGCAAGATCCTGAAGGTCATCCGCAAGAACCTGGTGAAGAAGTGCCTGGAGCTTTTCACTGAGCTGTCTGAGGACAAGGACAACTACAAAAAGTACTACGAGCAGTTCTCCAAGAACATCAAGGTAAATTACTGTGAATTCATTGATTGCATTCTCCTTCAGGAGGAATATTTCAATGTCTAACCTTCAAAATATTCTGTTGTATTTATTTCATATTTTAGCTGGGCATCCATGAGGACTCCCAGAACAGGAAGAGGCTGTCTGAGCTACTGCGTTACTACACATCAGCCTCTGGAGATGAGATGGTTTCCCTGAAGGACTATGTGTCACGTATGAAGGACAACCAGAAACACATCTACTACATCACTGGTTAGTTTTCATCTCCATTCATTTATTATTCGCCTTTTTAAAAATGTTTGCTTAATCTTAGTAAATAACATATCAACTCTATGGATTTACTTTCACTTTGACAGGTGAGACCAAGGAACAGGTGGCCAACTCTGCCTTTGTGGAGCGCCTTCGCAAGGCCGGACTTGAGGTTATCTACATGATTGAGCCCATCGATGAGTATTGCGTCCAGCAGCTGAAGGAGTATGATGGCAAGAACCTGGTTTCAGTCACCAAGGAAGGCCTGGAGCTGCCTGAGGATGAGGATGAGAAGAAGAAGCAGGAGGAACTCAAAACTAAATTTGAGAACCTTTGTAAGATCATGAAGGACATCCTTGACAAGAAGATTGAAAAGGTAATATTTCACCTCTTTGAAATGAGTTAAATTTCCTACTTTAATACTCCATCACAAATTTGCCATATTGCATTTGATCACGAGTACAGAACACTGAGTGAAAATAAATGGTTTGCCTCCACAGGTATCTGTCTCCAACCGCTTGGTGGCTTCACCCTGCTGCATCGTCACCAGCACCTACGGCTGGACGGCCAATATGGAGAGGATCATGAAGTCTCAGGCTCTCAGAGATAACTCCACCATGGGCTACATGACTGCCAAGAAACACCTGGAGATCAATCCATCACACCCCATCGTTGAGACCTTGAGGGTGAAAGCAGAGGCAGACAAGAACGATAAGGCTGTGAAGGACCTGGTCATCCTCCTGTTCGAGACCGCCCTGCTGTCCTCAGGCTTCACGCTGGACGACCCTCAGACACACGCCAACCGCATCTACAGAATGATCAAGCTCGGCCTGGGTAAGCATTGCCTTTTGATGCAATTGGTGCAATTTAAGGTTATAATTTAGTATAAAGAAGTACAAAGAATTTACCTGTATGAAACTATTTACTCTTTGTCTACTGTGTTGTATGTGATCTTATATCTTCTTTTATGGTATTGTCTTGTTTTATGTTGATGTTAATGAGTATCTAATGCACTGGAGAGGCGTTTCCCCCTCACAGGGATGATGAAGTATTCTAATCTAACCAAATGTAATCTGATTGCAGAGTACAATGATGACTCTGCCTATTGAACACTGAAGGACTTTGGTTGCTGATGTTTTTTTGTTTATTTTTTATTATTCATAGGTATTGACGATGATGACTCGGCAGTCGAGGACCTCATTCAGCCCACTGATGAAGACATGCCTGTTTTGGAAGGAGACGACGACACATCGAGAATGGAGGAAGTTGACTAAAATACTCAGTTGGATTTTTCCTCCTTTGGCATGTTTATTTTTTATTATTTTCTAACTTATAGCGCCTCTTCAAATAGACATTTCATCCTAACACAACTGTCTTAGTTCTTTAACAGTAATATTAACCGGTTACTACAAATGAATGACACTAATGTTGTGCACAGTGTAGCCCACATGACAACAACTGCATCTAAAACTACTGTAAGACTCATTTAAAGCCAGTCTCTTTTATAACTGTAACATTTTTTATGAGAAGGATTCAGATTTTTAATAAAAATGTATTGAGAAATATGACCTGAAGCCTCTCTGTGTTGTGTTGTGCTTGTTTCTGATTTTCACTACTTTATTTTACTCGAAACTACACGCGTTTTCTGCACAGCGGGGGGGACACACCTGTGATTTACATTTGATCGCAAAATTTCCAGAACTTTCGTGATCTCACTCGGATCGATTCCAGTTTGACACCCGGCGTCGCTTCCGCGTTTGACGCAGCGGTAGCCCCGCCTTTAGCCCCGCCCCTCTTCATTGATTCGGATGGGAGAGGGGCGTGTAGAAACCCCTTGATTGACAACCCGCGGAGCCTATCAGTGACCAGCAGTGGGGAAACGCGCAGATGGTTCTGGAAGGTTCAGTGTTCTCGAAAGCTCGGAGAGGCTTCAAAATCTCTCAGCTCGTCCCCGCATCCTGATCCTGACCCACAGCCGGGCTGCCTACGTGACTGGAGCGACCTCCATCCTTCTCCTGACGAACTTCTCCAAACCCAGAGGATCGAGGTAAACCGCTGGAACACGATTTTATGGAATTTTAATTTAATTAGAAAACGACATACCCACAACTCTCACGATTCATCATTTTATTACATATTTTCATGATAATAAGCTAGTTTAGCTGCTAGATAGCCAGGAAGCTTTGCCGGTTTCCACCAAAGTTATCATCATCTTCCTTGACGATGAAGATGAAACTCCGGCATTACAATGACGTTAATTACTGTAATTAGTCTCACGGTAATTGACCATCATGATACAAATACAGGCCTGGCATTCCATGATAATTCACTTTGATTTCATGATGACATATCTGGGTTATTGGATCAAACTTTTTCCAGGATTACGTCGGCAGGTTTGAAGTCTATATTAGCTTTGTGTTGCTCAGTGTGAGCAGGCAGAGGCCACATGGACCTCATGGTGCCACCTTGGTGCACTTGTCAGACAGGAATTAGGTTAAGTAGGCGAGTACCCTGACTAATCCTCATCCGATTGCCTGACCGGGAAGACTTGAGAGTTTTCCACGCATTGGTTGTCGCAGTCTTTCGTGACTTCGTGTTTCAAACAGGAGAAGAACGAGTGATCATTCATAGAACATCGTGAGAGAGCACTCACAGGAGGGGCTTTCGATTTCTATAGAAACTGCTAGAAGAGTTCTGCTCGCCCCCTGGTAGCTTCTAGAATCCTGCGTTTCGTCAGCAAACCGGCAGGTGGAGCACTTGTCACTGATGCAGCTGTAGCCATGTGCTGCCCTCTGAGCAGCCATTAGTCTGCACCAGGGTTGATGCGGTCATGGGAAATCAAAATAAGAGTTTTCAGTGCCTGCATATAGATATGTCAAACAAATGAACGCTCTTAATCATGATAACACTTTTTTATTTATAATGGGCTTTTCTCACACTCAAAGTGCTACAGTAAACACAGTAAGATTACACAGAGATATAAAAACTAAAGAGAAATCACATCATCATCATCAAGCCATATTCAAATGAAAGAAAAGAATTCATATGAACTGTTCACAATTTATAATTCCATAGGCTATCACTGGATTAGAATCAAAATCGGGGCCAACGCCAATCCCTGTTGTTGATTCGTGTCGCCATAGCAACGTTGTCTCAGACCATTTGTAGGTCAGGCATTGATGTAAATCTGCATGTCATTTACAGAACACATGAAGAAAATGTCATAGTAAACATCCTTATTATCACTTAAATATAAATGTTAACTATTACAAATCACACTGATGTTTGTCATTTCTCTTACGTAAGGCTCTTGTGTTATCTGCATTATTCAAACATGGTCGTTTATGGCTCTGGAACTTGATAAATCATTGTTTCAACACAATTGCTTCACTCTGCAAATAAGTGCATTTTGATAAAATTGCAGTAATATTTATATGATGTAACAATCCCGCATGGCAGAAGCAGGTGGACTTATCGTCTTTTGTCACGGCTGGATTATAGACGATGGCAGCAGTGAGCAGAGCTGGACAGTCTGTCACACCACCTGCTTGTTTAATCCCTAAATGTCTGCCACCCATCACCCATCGCTATGGATACACACATTAATGAATGACCAATCAAATTTGGTCAGGCTGATGATGGTTCATGTTTTTGAGAAATAGCTGTGTAAGAGCCAAAGATGAACTAGATTTATTAATCCATAAGGATGACATCACTTTGTTAGTTTGATGACATCTCTTTGCCAGTGTGATGACATCACTTGAAATAGCTGCAGAGTTTGACACCGGTGGAAGCAACATTGGAAGCATCACAGTTTTTTGACCGTACATTTGAATTTTGTGTTTTTATATTAAAAACATTTAAAAGAAAGTTATCTAGTCTCGTCGTGTTTACCTAAGCAGTGACACATCTAAGCTGAAGAGGAAGCGAGATGTGTCAGTACACAGGCATAAGCATTAAGAATAAGAATTTCCCTCGGGATTAATAAAGTATCTATCTATCTATCTATCTATCTATCTATCTAAGCAGTTGGAAATATTATAGAATGACTCCGATACAACAGAATACATTGAACACAATAACCTGCTTATAATTACACCCACAGCTTCTGCGTCCACCCCCAGCACATTGCATAAGCGTAACGACACAGCGGTAAAGGCGCCAGATGAATGACTCAGTACAGGAACTGATCTACATACAATACACGCCATTGATCGTGATCGGAGATCGGAAGAGCGTCGTGTAGGGAAAGAGTGTAGATCT